>JABSTQ010004953.1:0-89264 GCA_013358835.2 Ixodes persulcatus
TGAGCCAGCGCCCAGACTTTTCTTGTCTAAGAGCGAAGCGTGTTGCATTTCAGTCAATAAACACGTCTTTATCCGGACCAAAGGAACCTTCTTTGTGTTTCTAAGTGGTAGCCCCAAAGGGCAAATCCCACAAGGTTTGACGTCAAGGAGATTGGGCGAAGGTTGACCACCATGTTGGGAGCCTTACCAGGCTTGGGAATAGGGATCACTGTAGATCTCTTCCATTCGGGAGGTAGCTCACCCTCCTCCCAGAGGGCGTTAAAGATGTCAAGAAGCTCCTTCATGGCGTCCGGCGGAAGGTTCCGGAGCGCGGAGATAGTAACGAGGTCCGGGCCAGGTGCCGACTTGGCTCGTGCTGTCGCGAGAGCGTCCTGGAGCTCGGCGAGCGTGAAGAAAGCGTCCGCCGGGTGTTCGTTTTGTATGGGCTGCCGGACGTAGACATCTGTTTGGGGCGGCTCGGGTTGCTGCGGGAAGAAATAATCTCCCGCCTCTGCTGCGAGTTGTTCTTCAGAAATGTCGAGGCGGATGGCCAAGTTGCTTCCGGTGTTGCAGGTTTTTGTTTTCCCGGCGAGCCCTTTATAGGCCCGCCAAAGCGCACGGTAGCCTATCCGCTCGTTAAAGGAGTCGCACAGGTTCCGCCAGTTGGTACGGCGGAGCTCGATTGTGTATTTCTTGGCCTCGGCCGTTGCGTGATTCAGGCGGATCTTGTTCTGGAGGGACCTCCTGGTTCTGTAGCGCATAAGGGCCTCTAGTCGCCTGTCCCACAAGTTGATCAGGTGCAAGTCGGGTTGCGGTGTGTCTTCCTTCACGTTGTACTCAGTGCGGGCCTCCCGTAGCGCGTGTTGGATGCGTTCCGCGAAGGGGACGCCGGCGAGGCGGGTCATGGCGGTGCGGTAGCTGTCCCATTTTGTGAAAGTGACCTGCCGCCGGGACGAAGTGCGTATGAGAAGCCGTATATGAATGGGAAGGTGGTCGCTGCCCATTGGATCGGCCTGCACTTGCCACTGGAGCCGTAGATTTGAAGAGGTTCAAGTTAGGTCGGGGGACGTGTCGTTTTGGTTGGAGCTTTGGGCCAGCCGCGTGGGGGTGTCTGGTTCGTTGCAGAGGTGAAGACCGGCTGCGACGCAGGCTTTTTTCAGATGTTTGCCCCGGGCGTTCTTGTTCGGATATCCCCACGCGGTATGTCTGGCATTGAAGTCCCCCGCAAGTATAGTACGCTTGTCCTTCTTCACTAGGTCTTTGATCCAATTGGCTTCATTTGGGCCCACGGTTGGTCTGATGTATGTGTTATGTATATCAATGGGCGTGTTCTTAATTTTGACCCTCGTGGAAACAACTTCACGGTCGTCAGAACACGCTGCCTCTGAGTTGAGTTGTGTCTGTGGGTGTGTTTTCTTTACGAGAGTGGTTACAATTCCAAAATTAGAGGTTTGTCTTTGTATACTGGGGTTTATGTAAGTGTTGTAACCCCTAATCTTAATTTTCTCTACGTTAGCTTCCTGCAAAAGAATAACGTCGGGCGTCTTGTTTTTAAGCGCAGTGAGGCGCGTTTTGAGTTCATAAAGTTTCTGTTGCAACCCACCGCAGTTCCATTGGAGGATCCATGGTTGCAGTTTGCCGCGGTGCTTGTGTTGTTTGGGTTTGGGTGAGGCACTTTGGGTGCTTGTACCTTTTTGTTGGGGATTATTGTCTGTCGTTACGAGTGTCTATGAGTCTGTGGATGGCTGTCGTGAGTTCGGCCAGTTGCTTCTCCATCCGAGCAAAGCCCGCATATTGGAGTTGTAGGACCTGTGTCGCCATGTCCAGCCGTTGGGCCGGATACTCTGGTGATACCGTAGCTTGAAAGGCTCCCATCGTCACTGCTGCATACGACGTCCCGGCATCTTGGCCCGCCGGTCTTCCCGCCGGTGGTGGTAAAATGGGCTTATCAATCCCTTGCGCCGACTTTTCACCTGTTTTCTTGGCGGGGCGCCGCGGAGGAATGGCGCGCTTCGGGCATTCATTGCTGGTGGCCACGTGGGCCCCGCCACAGTTTGCGCACTTCGGAATCTGCGAGCACTTCTCCATGCCATCGTGCTCAGAGCCGCAAGTTCCGCAGCGCTCCTTCTCTCGCGGGCAAACGTCCTTTTTGTGTCCAATCGCATGACATTTAAAGCATACGAGTGGTCTCGGGCGGTTCTCACGTACGGGGAGGACTTCGTGCATGTAACTCACCCGTTGGGGGCGAGTTCTGCCTTAAATGTGACAAGTATCGTGTTTCCCTTCGTCCCCAATGGGCGTGCTGCCACCAGCTTGTGAGTTCTGCACTCAATATCCTCCTGGAGTTGTTCAGGAGTCACCTCGTTGTTCTGACCGCGTAGGTACACTACTCCGCGACATTGGTTCCCGGCAAGAGCCTTGTAGGGTTGGAGCGCGTTAGTGTCCTCCCCTTGGCGGATTGCCTTGATTTTCAGAAGCTTCTCTGTGAGGAGAGGGTCCCTGGTAGTAATGGCTAGGGCATTTGCCTTCTCATTCCGATGGACGGTGTAGTCGGCTTGGGCTTGAATGCCGGCACTTTCAATGGCTTCGCGGATTTTTTTCCGGTGAATGCACTCACTTCTTTCTTCCCGACGGAGCGAAGCACCATAGTTTGCACGGGGAACAACCTCGGTGTAGATTCGTCGGCAATTCTCATAGGCTGTGAGAATTTTCTTTTCCGTGAGAAAATTTCTAGGAGCGGCCATTCTTTGTCATCGTTTGTCTCGGAGGCCGACAACAAATTTGGTGGTGCCGGTGGTTTCGTCTGCTTCAGAGGGTGTCCTTGAAATGTGCCTTCATTGAGCGGGGGTGCGCTGGTTTGGGGAGGCCGATCGCCATCTTGTTCTGTCAAGCGTACCGGTGTGAGATGGCCACCATCTTGCATTTCGTGAGTCCTTTGTGTAGGTTCTTCGTCGCCTCTCCGACTTGTTCTATGGGGCGACCGAGATCTTTCGTTCTTTCGTCTCAATCGTGGATCTTGCCTTGTTTCCTTCAGCGTCGGCCGGTTCGGGTTATCACCTATTTCTTGTGGTTGTGGCGTGAATCGAGCAACGAGTTGTTGCAGAGCTTCCAGGAACGCCGGTTGTCACTCAATGACGCCGGCCAGGACTTGAAAAAGTTGACTCACCTCCGGCGTTGACAATACTTGGTGGTAGGGTAGATTGACTTGCATCAGGAGCGGAGTGTTCTGCAGCTGTCCAGTGCCGTCTTCAGAAAACGGAGTTTCGGATAAAAGTTGGTTTTCGGGAAGGTCGGTCATTTCAATGCCGGGCGTGGCCTGCGTTGACTGTTGTGGCCCACCGCCTTCGTAGGGGTGGCCTAAGGCTGCGGCCAGGTCCGCAAGGGACCCGTAAGCCTACGGATCAGAAATAAAGGCCTATTGAGAAGAAGCACAGAGGAAGTCAAAATACCTTCCGTTCGTCAGGGCTCAGTCTTCCTTCTACGGCGCATGCTCAGAACGAGCTTACATTAATAGCCTGCTAAGACCGGCAATCTTTATGGTGTGGAATGCACGTTGCAAAAGAACTGTGGAAGCTCGCCTTCAGCACGCGCTCAGCAGTTGTGCACACAGATATGGCCGCCAGTGAATACTCGCTATAAGGCGCGGTATTCACTAAACGCCCACTTTTAGTGCACAGTTCAGAGCGCATGATCAGAGCGTACTCACATTAAAGGGCCGATGCAACAATGTTTGTACTTTGCGCAAATACAGCTTAGAACGGATCCCTGACGTTAATGACCTATGAAACACGCGTTCGTTTTTCACCCCACGCAATAGAAGTCCCAGAAAAAAATTAAAGAAAAACGAGCAGCGTTTACCCCCTCAACTCGCAGCCAGAAAAAGCGGCCACGTGACCTGGAACCGATTATATGCCGCCAATGTTGATCGTAGCCACGCGCTGGTGTTGGCAAAGCACAGGACACGCGCTGAGTTCCAGACATTGTTTTGGCTCGGCTATTGTCGTCGTTGCAGCGATTGGACACGGGCCACTACCCGAATGCTTCTCGAGCTAGTAGTTATCACGAGACCAAATCGAGTGCCCACGAAATGCTCGGGTCCAATCTATGAACAGCATTCAAATATCGTCATATGGGTGTACTGCGATCCCCACGTTACGTCATCAAATTTTGCAAAGGAGAGATTGAATGAAAAGGAACGCTTTTGTCTCTGAAATTACACCGCAACAAAGGCGTTTCTTGGCCAGTGGCGTTGCGTGCGAGTATCCTTGAGTCCCACTAGTGCCAGTAAGCTCGTGTAAAGTGAAAAACATTCCAGCTGAATATTGTTGCACAGCTCCTTTAAAGGGGCGGTGCAACAAGAGGGATCATTCAATTGCTAGTCCAGCGGTGCGATGTTTTTTTTTCACTTGTGTTTTTTACTGGCACTAGCTGGGACCTCAAGGATACTCGCATGCAACGCCACTGACCAACAAACTCCTTTGTTGCGCTGTAATTTCGAGGACAAAACCGTGTGTTTTCATTCGATCTCTCCTTCGCAAAACCTGACGACGTAGCTGGGCGGTAGCAGTAGCGCTCCAGTGACGATATCTGAATGCGGCTCATAGATTGGACGCTTCCTAGCATTGCGTGATGTAGCGCTCGAGCGCTTCAGTAGTGGCTCGTGATAATCGATAGCGCTACGAGAAGCGCTTTGGGTTAGCGTCTCTGTTAGCGCTTCAGATGCGCTTCAATGAAGACAACAGCTCTGTTAGCGCATACAGAAGCGCTTTGTTAGCGCTGGAACTCAGCGCGTGTCCCTGTGCCGTGCTTGCAGCTGCGGAACCCCAGCGCGTGCACGGCTATGATAAACATTGGCGGCATATAATCGGCTCCAGATCACGTGGCCGCTTGTTCTGGCTGCGAGTTGAGGGGGTGAGCTCTTCTCGTTTTTCTTTATTTTTTTTCTGCGACTTCGATTGCGTGTGATGAAAAACGAACGAGTATTTCACAGGTCGTTAACGTCAGGGATCCGTTCTAAGCGGTATTTGCGCAAAATACAAACATCGTTGCATCGCCCCTTTAATAGCTTGTGAATGAGGCCAGCTGAACATAAAAAAACACACAGAGAAGAAAAGGAAAAAGAGGATCATTAAATGTTGCTATACTTCGTTTCACCTTATGTGCGAGCGAAGGCAAAACTGGAAGCGCGAGCACGGAAGCTCCGTGCGTTCAGGCTTTGCTCGAGCGCGCGAGCTGGGGAGAAATGCAAAAAGCGCTGGTCTCGCGCTTCTAGCTTTGGCTTCGCTCGCAGGTAAAGTGAAACGAAGTATAGTCCAGCGGTGCGAATGTTATATTTTTTTCTCTGTGTGTTTTTTTATGTTCAGATGGCCTCATTCACAAGCAATGAACCAACTTACTCAGCTAAAGCCCGTAACAAGGTACCTTTAATAGGCTGCTAAGACCGGCAATCTTGACTGTTTGAAATGCACGCTGCGAAATAACTGTAGAAAGTCGCCGGCAGCACGCGCTCAGCTGGCGACGTGCTCGATCGAAAGCGTCGCTGTGGTCGGCGTGCCACGATTGGCCGAATGTTCACTACGACGTCACCAAAGTATTTCTCATCGACAAAAATAAGAGAAATGTAAGGACTTCAATACTGACGTGTTGGCAGTGTTGCTTTCACAGCGAAATGATTTCAAGCTTCCGCCATGCTAATTATCAGCACCATCGAAGAGGGAACGAAGGTCGCCTCCAAAACATCTCGCCGGTAATACCCATAAAGCCGGGGTCACACTTTTCATGCATCATACTGTTACAGTGATGGAAATAAGGAATACAGATATGGTGGTTATACTTCGTTTCACTTTATCTGCGAGCGAAGCCAAAGCTTGAAGCGCGAGACCAGCGCTTTTTGCGTTTCTCCCCAGCTCGCGTGCTCGAGCAAAGCCTGAACGCACAGAGCTTTCGTGCTCGCGCTTCCAGCTTTGCCTTCGCTCGCACATAAGGTGAAACGAAGTATAGTGCTTCAGAGCGTGCGCCACCGGCATCGTCATATATTTTTTTTACTGTCGGGGTCATTTTGCCGCATCTTCTTCTTCATGAAAAGGGAACAGCGCGAAAATAAACGAGGGACAAGAAGAAGAGGTAACGACAGACACTTCTTCTTCGTTACAATACAAAAGACAGTCTGCAAACGTGAGTCACCGCAATATCCGCGTTTCGAATGCCACGTGCCAAGTTGTCTTTTTGAACTCATTGCCATGCGGCAGTCGAAGCCCGGATCTCGTGGTAACTCGGGTTCGAATCTGTATGCAGACTGTCTTTTGTATAATGTATAAGCAGTGTAACCCCGGCTTAAGAGACACAGTTAAGATCACCATGGAGCATCATCGTACTGGAAGCGTTCCTCGCCCATATAAGCGTCTTTGGCACTGTGTATAGCGAGTATTCACTGGACGCCATATTTGTGGGTGCTGATTAGAGCGCATGCTCAGAACGAGCTCACATCAATAGGCTGCTAAGACCGGCACTCTTGATGGTGCGGAATGCACGTTGCAAAAGAACTGTGGAAGCCCGCCATCAGCACGCGCTCAGCATTCGCGCACACAGCTATGGCCGCCAGTGAATACTCCCTTTATGAACCATGCCCATCTCCAGGGTTCTCTTACAATGATATTGTTCTTCTTGCGTATTTCAAAACAATAAACGAAACTTCTATTTTAGTGCCTCCAAGCACCGACACAGCATGTGGTGGTGGTACGAAGGTGTACGCTTGTTTCGGCGGTGTGGGGAAAGCAAAATCTCGGTATACAAGAAACGTCTTCATAAAGCTACCCGTCACCAGCGATTGAGATCGGCTCACCAAGAACGGAGGGGTCGAAGAGAAATTGTTAATTTTATGGACCAAAATGGCGACCACACGGGGGGGAGCTTGGCGCTACTTTCCCAGGATCCAGTGACTTTAGGAGAGACATGCCAAAACCGCTGCTGTGACAGAATGGGCTTGTATGTGTGGTACTACAATGTAAAATGTTTTCGCCCCATTTTACAACAAAAGTGGCCGGTTCCATATTGCCAGTGTGATTTCCCATTATCTAGATGCTGGACCGTCTGTAAAAACAAGGCATACATTTCGTGCAATGATGGAACGTCTGCAGCTCACATTACGTACAGTTATCCGTTTCCCCCCAATTTACAGCAAATTATGCTAGTTTAATATTGTGGGTGTGATTTCCCGCCACCTAGAAACTGGAGCGCTAGAGCAAACAAGACATATATTTCGTAAAATAACGGAACGTCTGTATAGCCCACATTACGGATAGCTATTCGTAGGAAATATGAAAACTGTCTGCACTGAATAGCGAAGCACTATACCATTTCCGCCTTAGTGAAGGCCAACGCTACGAGCCAACCGCACTCCCTGTACGTTCAATACATCAGGTGACCCCTAGATTGTTTGGGACGCCTAATATTTGTGTGGAAACGACATATTTCATGCATTCGTTGCGTGAACTAAGGTGGGCGTTAATGGTTATCTCGTTACAACCGTGAATGTGGTAATCCTACTCAGCTCGGATTCTATGGTTTCGTGTAGCTCGCAAACCGAGGGTTCGTAAGTTCAACAAATAAAAAAATTGTTTTGTGTATAATGTTTATAGAGCTGGAGGTTAGTCTGCCTCAGTGGGCGTCTGGTGTCTCAGTGAAGTACAACCGCAAGCCTGGGGTCTTTAACGTGCACCACGCAGTAGTGAAACACGACCGCATGCCGGTACAATGCCCATGCGTAAGTTCGGCGGAGTTAGCACAATATATAGCTTGCACGCAACGTCGCTGCACCACGCCGGTGGTCATTTCTATTTGTTCTAGCCAATAAAAAAATGCAACGCTACAAAATTTATGATGCAAAAAGATACGTACCCAGTAGCACTTCCACCACAATGGCAGCTGATTTGACGTCATTCCAGGCCATAGATGATAGAAATGCACTCGCGCTAGGGTGAATATGCACTCGCGCTAGGGTGTAGCAGAACTGCTCGCTCAGCTTGAGTGCCACTGAAAGCTGTACACGCATGCTGTTCACTTCTTCAGAAATGCTCAGCACCTCAGCATGGTCGCTCACGAACAATAAATGTGTGAAGGAAAAGAATAATCACGAAAAATCCAAAAGGAAACCAGTGTTATTTTTTTGATAACGCGCAGTTAATATATTTTTACGTTCTATACGTTCTAGCAAATGGTGACAGATGCTTCTACGCACTTTTACACCGTAGCAATGTTGCAAAATTCACCGGCCAGCAACACTGTGACGTGCTGGGCTTGTTGGTATGAGATGAACGTCTTGGGAAGAAACAACGGCAAAGAAACTTGGACAAGAGTAAAGGAACAAACACGACAGGACGGCAGCTGAACTAACAACTGTTGTTTATTACACAAACTTGGAAGGAGGAAAACAAGAAGCATCTGAATCAGAAAGAATAGACACACACAGCACGCGCCAAGCCAACCAGCATATTATGTCACGATAGGCCAAATCTGTGGCTACGTAACGTAATGCTCGTCATAGTCGATCACAGGTACCCGAACTCTTTGTCAGATAACGCCACTGACGGTTCGCTGACGCATCTCCCGCCAAGTTGTGAGATCAAAAAGGCCTCGATAATTTCCCTCGTCACTCTTCCTCTATGTCTGTCCAAAACAGTGACTTCACTAAAATTAGGCTAGCACTTGCAGTCCCTGCAGTGTAAAGATAGCAACCACCCAACAGTGGCCCTGAGTGAATACGAATGTTCTCTGAGTCTATCATTAAGGCTAGGCTGGCACTTGCAGTCCCTGCAGTGTAAAGATAGCAACCACCCAACAGTGGCCCTGAGTGAATACGAATGTTCTCTGAGTCTATCATTAAGGCTAGGCTGGCACTTGCAGTCCCTGCAGTGTAAAGATAGCAACCACCCAACAGTGGCCCTGAGTGAATACGAATGTTCTCTGAGTCTATCATTAAGGCTAGGCTGGCACTTGCAGTCCCTGCAGTGTAAAGATAGCAACCACCCAACAGTGGCCCTGAGTGAATACGAATGTTCTCTGAGTCTATCATTAAGGCTAGGCTGGCACTTGCAGTCCCTGCAGTTTAAAGATAGCAACCACCCAACAGTGGCCCTGAGTGAATACGAATGTTCTCTGAGTCTATCATTAAGGCTAGGCTGGCACTTGCAGTCCCTGCAGTGTAAAGATAGCAACCACCCAACAGTGGCCCTGAGTGAATACGAATGTTCTCTGAGTCTATCATTAAGGCTAGGCTGGCACTTGCAGTCCCTGCAGTGTAAAGATAGCAACCACCCAACAGTGGCCCTGAGTGAATACGAATGTTCTCTGAGTCTATCATTAAGGCTAGGCTGGCACTTGCAGTCCCTGCAGTGTAAAGATAGCAACCACCCAACAGTGGCCCTGAGTGAATACGAATGTTCTCTAAGTCTATCATTAAGGCAGCGGCCCGTCTGTCCAACCTGTCAGTGTCTGACCTTGCCACACGAAAGGGGGATCTTAAAAACCCCGCCAGACACACAAGCCACAAACGGCTTTTATTTTTTATTTACATAAATGATATTGCTGTTGATGTTTGTTCTACCATTCGAATGTCTGCGGATGATTGCGTTGTCTATAGAGAGATTAATAATGCGCAGGATAGTGTGATTTCGCAAAAGGACCTGGACAGCATTGAAGCATGGTGTCAGTCATGGCAAATGCCTTTGAACGTAAGAGAAACTGTACATGTCACTTTTACAAGGAATGTTTTACCGCCAACATTTCGTTATTCGCTAAATGTAAAAGTTGTAGAAACCCTAAATGAATTTAAATATCTCGGTGTATACTTTACATTTGATCTGCGTTGGAATACGCATGTTGACTATATTTACTCGAAGGCCTCACGGATGCTAGGTTTTTTGCGACGAAATTTCAAAACTGTACCCCAGTCGCTCAGAGAAACAATTTACTTTTCACATGTTCGTTCTATTCTGGAATATGCTTGCGTTGTCTGGAACCTTTATACCGCCTTTTCTATACAAAAACTTGAAAAAATACAAAATCTGGCTTTGAGGCTTGTTTTAAATAATTACGATTGGCAACTAAGTATGACTGAGTGGAAACATAAACTTAAGTGGCAATTATTAAAAGATCGAAGAAAGTACCTCCGTCTCAAATCTTTTCACGATATTTATAACGGTAAAACCGGTATAGAAAAGAATAAGTATATAAAACCGCCTTTTTACGTATCCAGGAGGAACGACCATGCTCTAAAAATAAGAGACATTTCTTTTAAAGGTGACGTACTGCGACGCTCCTTTTTTGTAGAGACCGCGCACGATTGGAATTCCCTTCCATCCCGCGCTGTCTCAATAGCTTCCAATGTTTTGCAATGTTCCAGTTTTTTTGTGTGTCTGTAAATTGTTTGTTCCCCCCCCCCCACACACACACACACTGTAATGCCTAATGGCGAAGTGGGTACCTGAATAAAGATAGAGATAAAGGTACTACATGCTTTTTGGTGCATTTCTTTTTCGACCGCTTTTCGGCAATAGCACCGACCTTTGCACATATCTGACCCATTTTTGAGGCCTTTTTTATCTCACAACTTGGCGGGAGATGCGTCAGCGAACCGTCAGTGGCGTTATCTGAAAAAAGAATTCGGGTACCTGCGATCGACTATAACGGGCAATCCGTAGCCACTGATTTGGCCTATTGTGACATAATATGCCGCTTGGTTGGCGCGTGTGTGTGTGTCTAGTTTTTTTTTTTTTCTGATTCAGATGCTTCTTGTTTTCTTCCTTCCCGCTTTTGTGTAATAAACAATTGTTAATTCAGCGCCGTCCTGTCGGGTGTTTGTTCCTTTACTCTTGTCCAAGTTTCTTTGCTGCTGTTTGTTCCCGAGATGTTCACATGCCAGCAGCGTGCTATGTTTTGTGGCCAGCACACGCTTGTTTGTATCTTTGGAAAGTGAGCAAAGCATCGGCCATACGCACGAGCACTCAATATCGCACCGGCCAGAAGCTTCTTGTACACTGGATTCTGAAGGTCGTTCAGCTCAGCCTACCTTTATCGCAGCTTATCGCGCACACGCTCGCCGATGACGAAAGCGAGCAAATCACGCGCCGTATGTACAGTCACTGAAGATGACACAGCCACAAGCCCCTTTTACTTACGGCTGTGACTTGTGGATGATCTGACTGCTCGTACCGGCTTGTGTCTAAAGGCGGAATTTTATGGAACGAAGTTTCGCAGCAAATTTCGCGCTGCAAACCTTTATTAGAACACACCATCGCGTATTCATCGATACCAAACTTCACGCGACAAAAATAGGCCATGAACACTGCCTGAGGCCAATACTTGATGTCAAGGCGACGGTTACGTGAGCTACTCTATCTGCGTAGAAATGACGCGCTTGCAAACACTAAAACCTGGAGAGCATTGCTTACGTACAACAACATCTGTAAATAGGGTGTTCACGAAAAACATTCGAATGGTTCTCACGTGCTTCCAACTTGGGAGCCAGTCGCAAATCATAACCATAAGTCTTTGACTACATTGCTCGTGCCCTAGTAGCGGACGCCGGGCGAACAAAATCTAGCTCGCCGAAATCGGCGGCGAAAAGCCGGTGGCCCGAGGCACCGTGGCCCGAGGGCTCCGAGAGCGCCCGACCAGCATGCGAAGCTGCGAGCAACTCGTTTGTACCGTAAAACGTTTGCGCCAGCTATGAGGAAAAGGTTACAAATAAATTGCGGGTGAAGCCCCCTTTAAGCACATTCAAGTTAAAGTTCATTAATCTCAAGAGAATTCTCGTGGAATGCATTATATGAGGGGAAAACAAGAAGTCGGAGTGACAATAACAGCGTACGAAATATATTAAACATGCATTTCTGGTACACATAAACAATACTTAAACATACAAAGGAAAACAATACACAGGGATTGGTAGCACTGGTAATTAATGCTAATATAAGGAGGCAAATTTAGTGTACATTAATCATGTCAGCAGAATTAAACATTTCTTACGAAATACAGAATTCAGCCGAAATACACAATTCAGCTTCGATCCCCACCCCTGCCCGTTTCGATCCGGATGAGCATCGTACCGGCATCCGGTCGTGTATCACTACTGCGTGATGCATGTTAAAGACCCCAGGCTAACGGTTGTACTGCACTGGCTAAATTTCTCATCTACAGCTCGGAGACTCGTCACCCGTTGAGGCAGACCAAGGTTCTAATTTTTTTTACACAATTCAGCCAGATCTCTTTTAGTGAATACAGTAGGCTCACGCTAATTAAAACTCGGATATTTCATACTTCTAGTGAATTCAAACAAATTAAAAAAAAAATGGGTTATCCCACTACGTTTTCAATGCAGTCATAAACCTCCAAATTTTAACAGCGTTTTCGTGTAATTCGTAATTTTTTCGTTCTCACGTCCTCGTAGAGCGCGCTTCTTTTCGAGCACCGGTACACTGCGGAGAAGCAACACCTGTGGAGCTCGCTTCCACGGGTGTCTCTTTTTCGCAGTACACCGGTGGTCCGAAAGAAGCGCGCTCAAGGGGCTAAAGCAGAGCACAGCTGTATATATAGAGAGAGAGGAATTACTTTATTTTGCGTCAAATAAAAACCCTAGAGGTGCTCCTCCGCTAAGCGGACAAGAGCCAGCTGATCGACTTGAGCCGCCGAGTCCAGCGACACTCGCCAGTTTGGAGGAGTGGGGTAAGGGTAGTGGGGGAGGTCGGATGGCTGTGGGGCAAGCGGACAGGAGATGCTCAACGTTCGCGAAGGGGCAGGGGCGATTGGGGCAGGAGGGATCTGATCTGAAACGATAGAGGAAAAGTCGGGTGGGGGCGATAAGTGTGTAAAGCTGGATGGCTCTCAGTGTGTGCGTTTGTGAGGTAGTAAGCTGGGGGTGTGGCGTAGGCCGTGTCTGCATTGAGTGTCGGAGTTGTGCGTAGTGTTGTTTCAGGGTCTTGCAAAAGTGTGCCTCGTCCGCCATGGGTGGGAAAGACCATGGAGTTACCGGCGCCTGGATAAGAGTCTCGCAGGCAAGTTGATGAGTCAACTCATTACCAGCAATCCCTGTTCCCCTGCCTCGGCCGTGGCGGTGTTTCAACCACACCGCCACGGCCGAGGCAGGGGAAAGTATATAGTGAGAGGGCGGAGGAGAGGTCGTCGCGCAAATCTTCGTGTAGGCGGCACGGAAGAAATTGCCCGAACCGCTTCCATGAAATCACTGCAAATGCGGTACCGGGGAGCAGGCGAAAGGAAGGTAAGTTTTTCGGTCGCAAGCACTATGGCAGCAATCTCAAGAGCGAGCGGAGAGGTTGGGCTGCAGTAGGGGTGGATGTAATGGGAGGGGTGGCGGGGCGCGTCACGGTGACAAATGCTGTGGTGCCGAGAGGAGTGGAATGGGAAGCGTCCACGTAGCATGCCGTACTATCAGGTAGGAAAAGGTCATGTTAAAAGGCCCGGACTTGACGGCGTCCAGCATGCAGGCCTGGGGTCATGTGGGCAGGGAGCGGGGCGCATCGAAGCTTGTCGGGAAGAGGCTTTTGGTTTGTGTGTAAGGGAACATCTATAGGTCTTATGCCAGCTTGTTGCAGGAGCCAGTGACTCTGCGTAGAGCCAAACAGGCGTCCCAGTTGACGGTCCCTGTGAAGTCTAAGGAGAGCAGAAAGAGCCCTGTAGTGTAGAGTTTTTCTGCAGATGCGTGTATAGGAACGTGTATGTAATGGCAATAACCTGTCCTGCTGTGGAAATGATGAAGTCAAGCGAACGGAATAAGAGGGAACAAAAACTGAAGGTCAGTTATGGCGGCGCCCATGCACAGCTGCTGTAAAGCGTCTATACAACGCAGTCGAAGCTACTGGCGCGAGCGCGTGGTTTCACCTATGGTTTTGTTTGCGCGAGAACGCTTGCAAATGATCACCGAGATCAAGCCCCATGCTCGTGCCAGCAGCTTTGACTGCGTTGTGCACTAAGTATGAAACAGAGTAAAGCTTACCCCAGTGTGGAACGACTTGGCAAAACCTGCATATGTAAAACGTCAAAAGGTTGTGGTTTTGTTCGAAGCGACCGGGTGAGAACAATGTACATTTTAGTGCAGTTGCACTAATTAGAACAACGGCACATAACAAAGCAGAACGAGATGTGTATTTTTTTTACCACCTTACAACCCCAAAACAAGATTTTTTTTGTATGTTGTAATTATCCAAGAAACAGGTATAGTCAGTGTTACGCAAGGAACTGGTGTTCCGGTTTCCTCCCTGCATGTTTTGGTGCGGACGGGCATTGCATTCCTGCTTGCGGTCGTGTAGACAACTGACCGATGGACGTTAAAGAGTTATCAGCCGGACTGCGCTGGCTAAAGTGGCCCTCTACAACGTGGGGCCAGCATTGCCTAATCTAAAATGCAGATCGGCCTTTCGTGATATAAATATGCACCACGTCCAGTTGACTTGCCTTCCTTCTTCCGGAGAAAAAGAAAAGAAACAGAAGAGCAACATACTGAGGACCTGCTGGCTGGCCCGCTAACTGCGCCTTGGAGAAAAATTTATCTTCTTTCATAGACCGGGTGGTTCCTATTTCTTTTATTTTTGCCATAGCTTACGCAGAATTTTAGTAAAATCAACACAGCCCACAAACAAAAACTTAGAAGTGGAAAAAGACAAGAACGGTCTCTCAACTCAAGTTTTGAATGGTAAACGAGCACTGAAATAAACAACATCAACCGACAGCAAACAAGATCATCACGGCCGATCAGCACGTGTTCAGATAACTAACCTCCCTGCTATGCAAAAGGACCCAAGTATGGCATGCGCAATGCTCTGCCACTTATTATTTTATAAGCCCCCCCCCCCCCCCCCCTTTCTCCCCTCGCATGAGACCGAGCATGGTGACGCAGTCTCTCATTAACCTCAATTCTCGCGTGGTCAAATTGGTTGGTGACCGCAGTTTACTTACCGTACTCGGTTATTGCTTTTGGAGAAAATAAAAACAATCACGGTGTCCGATTACTACCACTAAATAATAACATGGCCACATGGCCAGTACGTAATTCCTTTGAAAACCATTTATTTTCGAAGAGCCCATTAGGCGCTGAGTATTGAGGCAGCGAAACGTGGGGTTGCTAATTGAAATACGGTGGCACTAGTTCACGCTGTAAATGGGCAACCTAGCCAGTGCAGTAGTACGTCTGCCATTAGGAAGCGTTTAAAGTGCGCCACTCTGTAGCGATTACAGGACCACACGGCGGCATGACGCTCGTAGAAGTCAAGACGTTTTGCTGGAGCTTGGATCGAATCCGGGAATAATCCCTGGGTTCTGCAGCGCGAGCTTTTGCCTGTGCGCTCTGAAGGGTAGTGAATTGAATCACTCGGCCACCGGACACCCAATCAGAGGCAACATGTTAGTCGTTGAAGGAGGATGGAAGGCGAAAGGAGTGCCGATGTCAGGACGGTTTTCGCTTTGCGATTGTGGAAGTTGGTGCTCTTTATTGAAGTGGGCTTTTACGTTTCACGAAGTTTTCTTCTTCTTTTTTTTTTTTTGTTTGGGGGGGGGGGGGTGGAGGGGGTTTTGCCTTTATTTGTGAAGTTTGTTTAGATCAAAAAAGTTTCTTGTGCAACCGTAGCAAGTTTCTGCTCTTTTTATTTTTTTTTTATTTTGCTTTTGCGGTTTTGTTTTGGTGTTTTGTGTCTCAGATGTTTGAGCACGCATAGTGCCCCGTGGTGCGATCCAAACAGCAATCATTGGATCGTGCTAAGTCCAGCCGATGAGATGGTTAAGGGGCAGAAATGTAGGTAGCCCATTACTTGTACCCATACTTTATCTCATGAGTTGCGTGCAGCAGCGGAAAAAGTACAGGCGCTAGCGCGTGGCCTTTAGATTTGCTTTCCTTTCATGTGCACCCACTCTTCTGCGTTTGCCTTTGCTGCGCACAACTCCTGAGATAGAATATAGTTACTTTTTTTCTTTCTTGATAACCAAGTAACGACCTAGTTATTATTTTAGAAAAGAATCCAGGAGCGTATTCTCGGTATTTGTTATGAAGTACAGAATAACTTATTTAGTTACTTCTGGGGGAGAACGTGTAAAACACGAGTAGACAACCTAGTTCCCACCCCAGCTTGCCCCTGTAATTTGCACGAAAAGAAGACGCCAGATAGACAATGAAATGTGTGTGCCAGGTATCCCAGTACAGCCAGCGGTATAGCCACAGGAATCATTAACGACGAAAAATTTTGGAAGCGTCTGACTCTACGGCTTCATAAAACGACACAATCAGGGTAACGAGAAAATAACGCGTTACTTTCAAGCTAAAGTAACGCGCTCCTTTTAAATCGGAGGAACGAACAAGATTCTTAGTTATTTTTTGAATGAGTAACGACTAACGTTGCATATTTACTCTATTTCAGGAACGTGAACATGTCTGGTTGGTTAGGGGTGCCCAATGCCTCACGATACGAGTGGCAGAAAGCGATCCATCCCTTTTGTAAACGAGATTGCATGATCGCCGGATCATAATAGGATCGACCTTCCGGTTGGCTGATTTGCTCAAAGAAAACCTAATGATCGATGTTCTCAGTGCATCGCAGTGCAGTATTCAATCAGTAAGTTTCGAGAGTGCTTGTTCCGCCGTGTGCACTCCGTCAGCCAATCGCGGCGATGTGCTGAGAGAGCAGGGCAAACGACGTAATCGGAGTGGCGCGTTTCATCGCACGCGGCTCCTTATCAAATGTCTACACTATCACTTGCTGTCAGACTGGACAGCACTATCAGAACACGTTGTTTCTATAAATAAATCGAATATATTTACGCCAGCCGCTACCGTTCTCCTCTTTCAACCGGGCTCTAAATAGATTCCAGTGTTTTAGTGTTGTGTTCGTGTTGTGAGAATTCTTTTTCTTTTATCTTCTTTTTACAACGATAGCTGTCAGCGGTTCTTCTCACCACAACAAATGTCGTCCATCGTGGACGTTGTGTATTTGCTGATGGTGTAGTTGTAATCGCTGTTGGAGCTGGAGTATAGTAGGGCGGCTGTTTGTCGTCGATGTTGCCAAGCAATTCCTTGAAAAAAAATCGCCCGCCTCCTGCGGGAATCGAACCTGGGTCCGTTGTGTGCGAAGCGGAGGCGTTACCACTGAGCTACGCCACAGCTTCTTATTCTTACTTTTTTTATTGCGTGGTAAATACATCTTAGCACAAGCAAATGTTCCAGTTACAACTTATATTGCATAATCATTCTACATACAACTTTCCAATGTTCAGTCTGATTAGTAATTCTAAACAGATTGTCTACTCCCTATGTCCAACTTTGAAAATGCAGCCAGTTCCAATGTTTCACGTCCTCAAATCGAACACTCTTTCCTATAGAAAAGGGTCTTTAGCAAACTTGTCCTCTTGAACTCTGGTTGAAATTTAGCTCACGCTCTTCGAATTTGTTTCTATATTTTTTTGTGCAATACTTTCGGAGTCAATCATATCAAACCTCATACCACGCAAAAACCGTTTCACTTCTAGTCCTACTTCGTCGCTATGTTTAAAAGGTACCAGACAAGGAAAGATATCGCCCTCCCTTTATGACTTGCATCCAAGGTTTCAAATCGTCATCGTCTTCGTCTGTAGCCTCTAATGCCCGTTCAATAGTACGCGCCTTGAGTGTCAGTGTCCATTTTCCCTGCAATGCCGACTGCGATCTGCTGTGCTGCAGATCGCAGCACAGCAGATGGTCGCAGCACAGCCGATGACGGTGGTCTTTCTCACAAAAAGTGTTTTAATTCACCTCCTGTTGACTCTCATTGTACTGGGAGCCTGGGGCATTTTACTCCGCTGTTGGTGCTTTCGCCACCTCGGTTTCCGTGGTAAGTGTAGCATGCAACGATTCTTTCTCCTTGGTTTCCGGCACCTCTTGTCACGTCTTCTGCATCAGTGGCGTCCATGATACGTTTATGCGGCTCTTCGTCCGCAATGAGTGCCCCTGCGACTCCGGCGTAAACGTTTTCCCACATTCGTCACCGATGTGTTAAAATCAAAACACTTCGGACTTTTTCGGAACTGGACACTTTTCTTGCATTGTATCCTGTGCGTTTACAACGACCTAGGATGACGATCAGCGCTGATCCGCCAAATACCTTCATCTGGTGGAGTACGTCTTTAATGTTTACGCCTGTCTTCCGTTCCATTCGGGCTATCTGATTGTCGACATCAAAGCTTCGAAACGTTCAGCACTTCATGTTTTCCTTGCAAGCTCAGTCATGTTCTCGTAAGGCTCTAAGACCTTAAATGCGACCTCATCGGGTACATGACAGGGTACTCAGTGCAGTCCGAGGCGCACTTCAGTGCTGGTCCAGCACCAAACACTTCATGTTTTTTCTTTTGAGTTCCTTGACTTCCATCACCCGCTATTTTGCCGCTGCAAATTGTAGGGTCAGCATCCATACGTGATTCACCTGGCAGGATCCAAAGGCGACGATTTTCTTCGAGACATCAAGCCTTCGAAGCTCCTCCCTGAAGTCCTCGATCCGGTAGGCCTCGTCCTCGGAGGTCACAGTAAAACACTCAGTTTAGCGCACCAATTTCCTTTCATCAGCGGTGCCAGTATAACGATATGTATTCACCATTTGAGGCAAAATATCATGAACCACGACCTTAGAAGGCCGTTGAAAACACTTTTTGTGAGCTAATTTTTTCGTTTTCAAACGTCCGACTTTCTTGGCGTCTTTCGAGCTCTCTCGAGCGTTAACAGTCAGCTTTATACTCAGGGTTTTTTGTCGTACCCGATGCCAACTGCACGCGCTCTCTGAAAAAAGAAAATAGCCAATAACAAAACGCCGTCGTAGCACCGTCAATGCCGAGAGCTTGCGCCGGGAGATGCGCATTCACGCTCTCCGGAAAAAAAAAAAAAAAGCAGCGTTGGGAACAAATTGTTTAGATGCCTGTTTTGTACCCAACGCTTTTGTTCACGCATCCCACGGAGCCTGAACGGGAGGGACGCCGATGCCCAACTACTTCACCGTGACGTTTCGCACCTATCCCTGTGTCTGTACCCTGGATTAACACAGGACTGCTCAATTTTTTATTATCATGGTTACACCCACATCCTTGCATAATGTCCTCGGGTCCCCTAGGAAAAATAAATGATGGTAATGTTTGCAACGTAATTGTGCGGATGATAAAAGGTACCCGCGGCGGGTTGAGCATAGAACCAATGTTTGGCCCTTAGTGTAATACCTAGCATTGAGAATGGTTGCACGAAAACACTGTGTTTTTTTAGCGGAAATTTTTCTTTTAACTTGCTCGTCATTCGCTGGATACTAACCCGCATATGTCAGTAAATGGGTCTCAGTTTTGCATGCCTGCAAGTATAACGTCTCCCTTTAAATTTATGATACATTTCTCTTTAAGAGCAATGTGCAGAAAAGTACGAAGACAATTTTTATGTTTCACTTATGTAATCTTGTCTAGATAATACTAAAACAATGCTTTTCTGGGCTGTTGTTCAAGTGGACAGCATCTCAAAACGTTGTTTCAAAATTTATTAACACGACCAGGTCACGTCACCTATTTATTGAAATGTTTTCCACACTAAAGTTAGCATGAAAAGTTCACTCAAGTAGCGTGCGTATGTCTTGACGTCCAATGGTTTTCCCGTTAAACATATCGGGAGAACGTCCCGCTAAATTTAGGCAAGTAATGTCACGTTTCACTGTGTCATGTGACATTAGGATGTGACACGGTTATGTAAGGTCCCATGTGGAACCGTGAGGTCATGGTGTCCCATGAAACGGAGACATCGCGTTACAAAAGGCACTGTGACGTTACGTGGTAACTCATGGTGGCATAAACCTTCGGACCACAGGACTTATATTGGCACCAACTCCAAAAGCCAAACGGGCAAGACGAAAAAAAATATTCAAACAGATGGGGACAGTTCCACAGAGACATAGGACGGCGTCAATGGTGGCCTTGCGCGAAGTATCAAGTTTCATTTTTTTTTTACCTCGCAGTATTATCGTACGTAAGTTTTCGCTCGAGGAATGTAAACTACTTCCGTCAGCGTAATTAATTTCACGTTGCAAGATAGAAGAGAGAAAGCGTACGGAGCTGTTATCAAACCAAAGCTTATCTAGACGCCTTGCACGCGCGCCAGATTACAGCCGCCATTGCTGACTTTCTCTTGTCTTACCGAGATGCACAGTCACCAAAGCAGGCGTTGACGAGCCTCCGCAAAGGTCTATGGTGAAGACAAGGACACAGTAGAATCTGCAATGACAATAACATGTCCTGCTGTGGTAATGATAAAGTAAAGTGAACGAAATAAGAGAAAACAAAATCTGAAGGTCGGTTATGGCGGCGCCCATGCACAGCTACTGTAAGGCGTCTGCACTGTTCCATACTTATTGTACAACGCTGTCAAAGTACAGTAGGCTCGCTCGATTTACCAGCAACACCTTCACCGTTGCAGAAAAGTGCAGGATGGTGTACTTCCGGTCGTGTTTCATTACATATACCGGAAATACACTGGCCTACACTTTTCTGCGCCGGTGCAGAAGGCGCAGGTAAATGGAACGAGCCTAGTGTACTAAAATACGGGGTAGTGTTTGGACCGGCACGACTTGACAATGGAAACTTGTGAGGCTGCGTGGGTAGACAACGATCGCGGCGCTGCAGTCGACAGGGCAGCAGAAAGTCGCTGTAGTCCTCACGTGCCACCGCACGTGCGCGTGCACGCGGTGAACGCGCACAACAGCCACCATACTAGCCCATACTGCCTATGCACCGGTGTTGAAATCTATCGCGATCTGTACACCACACGTCTCACGCGAGCCGTTCCGGTCCCAAGACTACCCTCTATTCTAGTACACTGTATTCAAAGCTGCTGAGATGCGTGAGTGGGGTTTGATATCGCAGATCATTTGCACGCGTTCTCACGCAAACGAAAGCATAGACACAGCCACGCGCTCGCGCCATTAGCTTTGACAGCGTAGTAAACTAAACTTATGAAACGGAGTCTAAGTAAGTTTATTTTATTCTGGGACATCTGTGATAATGCACCCATTCCGAAATTCAGTCGGGCCACTCCCATAACTATCATCATCTAAGTACATATCCTCTGTACAGGGTGTCAAAAAAATGTACAGTCATTTTCACCGCAAAAATAAACTAGGCATCGCCGAACACTCATTCTCCGTCCAAAGGTAGCACTAGAGGTCACAACCAGATGCCAAAGTTTCAGTCCGATCGGATACCTAAATCAAAAGTTATGAGTGATTTTCTGAAAACTTCAATGTAAAAATGGCGCCCATTTTTGGACGTTTTCGGTTCCTGGTGCCATAGAGCCCAATGTAGTAGAAAAAACTTCGTCGGCCGCCATTTTCCTATTGAAATTTTTAGAAAATCACTTTTAACTTTTGATTTAGGTATGTGATCGGACTAAAACTTTGGCATCTGGTTGTGACCTCTAGCGCTACTTTTGGACGGAGAATGAGCGTTCGGCGATGCCTAGTTTGTTTTTGCGATAAAAAAAGAACTGCACATTTTTTTTTGTGACACCCTGTACATGCTAATGGTGGCCTTTTGATGGTTGGTGAAGGAAGAATTTGAAGACAAGCACCGATGAGGTGCCTGAACATTCCAGACGTTATAATTCGCTGCATTATTCGAAGTTACCGTGACGAGACTTAGAAGCTTCTATGCGCTACGCATTGGAGGGTGTTATCTAATCCTTGGAATGTCCGGCTTCACCAGACCCCCGACAGCTCATGATAATAGAATGTGGTGAATTTTGTCAATATGTTTACTCAACTAAGCACCTCGTACAGATCTGTCACACCATAAAAAGTGAAACAAATCTCGAAATAACTGTACAGCGAAGAGAACCGTAACTTTCATAAGTCCGTCTTTGACTAATAGGTACTCAATTTTTACCACCATTAGCAAACAAATATTTAGACCGATATTTTGAGCCACTTGACGATACTGAATTTGTGAAAGGGTCTATTGTACCTGGGAAAAGTTATAATTTATATAAATAGCCCACTGTCTGTATGCCCTCAGACGTTGGCGCATGTATGCTGCAGTGCGAAACGGTCGGAACACTTACCCCTGAGTTTATGTACGTTAAGGGGATACTGAACTGAAATTTCGAGCTCACAAAACAGGGCTGGATAGATAGGCGGGACGCTGCAAAACCCAAAAACATCACTCCTACAGCGATATCTCCAACGGATCGCCATATTTTTGGAAAAGAACTTTGAGATTGAACACGGCCTACGAGGCCGACGAGAGAAGGCACGTCACGATTCCCATTCCCTCTCCTCCTCGCTTCATTCCGTCGAGCTGGTGAACCGAAGCGAGGAGGAGAGAAGCGTGGCCGCTTCCCCTCATTCTCAAATTCTCCCGGAGGACAAAGACGTCAGAGACCTCGCTTCATCGCGCCCTTCTTTTCCAAAAGTACGGCAGTCCGTTTGAGGTATCGATGTATGACTGATGTTTTGGAGTTTGTAGCGTCCCGTTCAACGCTTCTACGGCCTTATTTTGCGAAATCCAAATTTCGGTTCAGTATCCCTTTAAAGACCCCAGGCTAGCGGTTGTACTGCACTGGCTAAATTGCTCATCTACAGCTGGGAGACTCGTCGCCCTTGGAGGCAAACCAAGTTCTAGGCTGTATGAACATACACACAACCCAATTTTTTGTTGTTGTTTAAAACAGGAACGAATATGCGGCAAAGGACCGATGAACTTCGCCCGGAGACACGTTGGCTTGCCGCGCACGCAACAGCTGCATACTGTACAGGTAAACACGCGCAAAGCGAACGTCACTGAGCAAAATTCGTTCTTTTGTTTTTGCCCCATGGGAAGTCCCTGAAACATATGCGAGAAAATTTATCCGTAAATAGGTTGAAAATGAGAACATGCGAAAATCATATCCCGCTGTATTCGAGAAACCAGCATATTTATTGTGCGGAACACGGAAATATTGTTTCGATAAACTCACATTCATAATTTCCTCACCGCAAATACCGTCCCGCGGTTCGTTTTTAGATGCGGAGCATCTCTTGCTCGGGTCTATGTCCCGCGGCGTCGGCGTTGTAGTCGGCACTCGAACTACGCACGCGCAACTCTCCTCCTTCCCTCTCTCCAACAGCTGCGCGTTACTCTCTCCGCTCTCTCTCTCTCTACCAGCTGCGTGCACTGCGCGTGCGTTCGCTTCTCCTCACACCGCGCGCGCACGCGCAACTCTCCTCCTCTATACTTCGTCTCACCCTAGGATGGACTAACCGCGAAGGCTGTGCTAGCGCGAGCGGCCAGCCTTGACTGCCTTGACTAGAGCACTTGCTGCACGAGTGCTCGTGCAGCCGCCACGGCTTCATTCAAAGTGACTAGCTCGAGCTTTTAGCACGTGCGGCTAACAATAGTCCATACTAAGGTGAGACGAAGTATAGTCTCCTCTCCTTCAAGTGTGAAAAAAAAATAAACGGCGAGCGGCGAGCGTTCCAAGTTTCTCTGCCGCGAGCCGCGACGAAGGCTCGCGTAGGGGGTAACGCTAGGGCAGTCGGTGGCGCCATCTCTCGACGTCAGCACGCAACTGACTCTTTCCTCGGAACCAACACGATGCTCCGCATCACCCCATGGTTCCCCTTGGGAAGATGGTGTAATTTTTTTGATAAATGGTGTGTAACTATTTCTTTCTAGTTCCGATTTTCGTGCGTTTTTATTGATATTTTCGCACACGTGTTTTTGCTATTGTTTTTTTTTTCTCTTCGCACACATGTTTTAGCTTTTATTCAGTTATGCCAGTGAGAACGGTGATTGGTATCACGCTCCACTGCAGTAATGCAGTTTCGGTGGCAGAAGGTGTGTACAATTTTTTATCACTCGGGAGGAGGGACCATTAAAGCGAGATCACACTCGCCCTTCTCTTTTGGTAAAAACGGTAAAGGGACAAAACTCCCCCAACATTTTTTATAAGTGCCTATAGATAGGATACATAAGCGACAAGGTGAACACCTGCCTCCCCCCCTCCCCCCCCCCCCCCCCCCAAACAAAAAAATAAAGAAAAAGTAATTTTAGCGCTATATTTACGGACAAGACTTCCTCCGAGTTTAAAGCGATTCCAAAGCATGTCTCAATGTTCAAGTGGACGTCTCCAAATATGTCGAAGCATGCTTCAGGTTCGCTCCTCGCTCAAAATGTGCTTTGCGATGAAAATATTGCTCCTTTCTTTTCTTCTTCTGGGTAGTTGATTTGTGAAATACGTATACCATCGTGTGCCTTAGCGGGAGAAGGAGGGTGGGGAGGGATGTTCTTTGTAGTTGACGTTCCTTTAAAGAGATACTTATTTTTCAATACTATTTGTTTTGTTTTTTTAAATCCACCCCCTGCAATAAGGCCCAACGGCGCTCCAGGTTGTTTTGCAAATAACCAAGAGACCTAGAGGTTGCATTCCCCGCGAGGGCTTCGCCATTTTGAATCGCGGGACTTCCGGTATGGAGGAAAACATCGTTTTGCTCTCACCATGCAACTGGGAGGTGTTCACGCTTCAATGGCGGCTGTCACTCATACTTTTTTGCGTCTTCTGTATTTCTTTTTACTTACCATATATGTGAACTGCAGGAATATGTGACAAGGGTAAACGGAAAAGGTCTACGAAAGCGGCACCTTCTGAAAGTGTGGTAAATACTCCGACGACCCGGCCGGAGCTTATCCGTCATATTTGGGTCAGCTTTTGACGTGCCCGCTCATATCTTGCAAAGCGCTTAAATATTTTAGTATAATGCTATACAGTTTGTTTAAAGCATGAAAAGATTTTTAACGTTATTCCCCAATCTCAAATTTTGTCCCTCCGTCTGTTCGTCCGTCCGTACATTTTCCGCTAAGTGCCGTCACGTGACGTAACCTAGTTTCACGCGACCTATGCATCTTGGGAAAATTGACGGCAGGTGACCTATGCGTCATCTCAGTTTCCCCGCTAAATTTAGCGGGATAATTTACGTCTTGTGGCCAAAACATCACTTCAATTTTCCCGCTAAATTTACCGAGAAACTGCCACCACTAAACACCAATTCCGTTGCCCGCTAAATATAGCGGGAAAATTCACGTCTGGTCCCCAAGATACCCATCCAGTTTCCCCGCTAAATTTAGCGGGTGATATCGACGTCACGTTACCTGACGTAGCGTGACATATGCAACTATTCAGTTTCCCCTCTAAATTTAGCGGTAAAACATACGCCACAAGACACACAAATTTACTCACCAATTCCCTCACACTCATTCCCTATAATGCATTTCATGCATTATAGAACTTAAAAATAAAAGTCGGTGATAATTTTGTTTTATTCATTCTGTCTCGCATTTGTTATTTGCGCGTGTATCAGCGTGCACTTATGCAAACATCCGGTCGCTAGTGTGCACTGCGGGACAGTAAATCGAGAAAGCGCCATCGATCACAGGTACGCAGCAACCCTATCTCCTCTTCCCCTCTGTCCCAGTCCTTCACGGGGCATACCAGAAAGCCGCCGTTCATCGAGCTTGGAGGGCTTCGAGATAAGCAGCGTCCAGTGTCTGTGTTCGGAACGATGCAGGCAGAACTGGCGCCAAGAGGATTAGCATCTCGTTAGCCCGTCCGGATAGAGACAAAGGACCCGGTCGTTGCCGCGGGCCCTCCGAGCGCGCGTCCACGGCCGCCGGACGGGACGCTGCCTTAGCAGGCTCCCACGGGACGCTCTGCCGCATGGCGCCTCTGGGACACGCGAACCGTCCTCCTATTACCCGTCCTCGGCGATTGCACTTTGTAACGCGGTTTGCATAATGCTGCAACGGGACTCATTCTTCTTTTGCCGAGACGCATGCCCTTGCAGGGTATGCGCGGAGAATTGAGACCGTATCCATGTACCAATACCGCCTACAAGAAAAGGCCTGCACATGACGTCATCGCCATTGGTTCTCCAATCCGCCCCAAGCGGCGAACATGTTAAAACTGGACTAGAGACGCCGAAAAGCTGCAGACGCGTCCGTCTTGACGTAGCCGTGGGCTAGCGTCGCGCGCGTAGTGAGATGCTGCGCGACGCGCTGGTGGCGATGCTCACGCAAGCCATGCGGTGCTCCGTGGATCCACTAATGATGACGTTTGTGGAGGAAAGACCTTGTCTTTTGTGTGGTATCGCGCAGAGTGTGGTTTTGCTGCTCATATGTGTTCGCAGAAGCTTCCAAGGGACGAGGTTGCTAGGCACAAGTGACCAAAAGGTTGTGAAAAAAAAACAAAAAAACGCTCAATATGGATTGTTCTTTTTTCTATGTGGATGCGACAGTAATGAATTGAATCGATGGATGTGTAAACACATGCAACTAGCTCTTTACCTTTCTATTTCTTCTACCCAATCCCGTGTCCCCAAGACTAGCGTGTACTGGAACCACCTTCCTGCCTCCATCGGCGACCACATTACCTCCAAGTCTGCTGTGTTTCGTCATTTGTCATTATAACTGTCCTTTGCTCCACGTGTTTTTCAAATGTTTTCCATCACTACTCTCTCTAAGACCTAACGGCCCTCAGAGTATATAAATAAATAAATAAACAGTCCGCCCATTCAGATTCGTTGCACTAACGTCGGATCCTTGAAAAAGCCGACACAGTTCTGCGCAGCCACCTTCTTTTAAGCGGCTTTCATCTAGTGCATTGTCGCACACCATTCCACCTGTAGAATGAAAAACAATGCACGAAGAAAATTTAGATGGCTATGAAAATTCAAAAACAGCGCGCAAGAGGAACGGGCCCGATGAAAGAAGTAATAAGCACGACGAGCGCAGTACCACCACTTTAGTTAACTCTAGATGGGCCAGAGAAATCTCGGGGACTACAAAGAAAAACCTCTCAGGAACAAAATGCGAGGCTTGCTCAAAAAGGAGGCAGGCCCAATCCCTACGTTCCTGTCTAGGGCTCCCAAAATGTACTTCGAATGTTGGAACTGTAGCTAAAGCATTCGCTATTCCCATCGGTGTCCTTAGACTGCAAGACACCCTTCGAACATACCTTCGTCATATTACGAGGCATAGAGATCACTATCCTGCAGATATAGAAGATAGCAGAAGTGCGTCAGGATTTGCTCAAATTATTAATTCTGGCAGCTTGGACACTCCACGAGATTTCGAGCCAACAGAGTTATCTCCATCGCCCCCATGGGCCTATCCAATAATTAACATAAAAACAAATATTCCAGGGCTACACTCTAAAAAAAAAAAAGATATATTCTTACATCCTTTGTCACATATACGACACCCCAAAACTTTAGTTGGATGTACAGCGCACTGACGTACGTTGTACCGACGCCACAAAATTTGATGAGCGGCTTGATAGCCGAGTTGTACAACTCATTAAAATAGTTAACGTGAATATGACTGACTGCAAAAAAGCTATCGTAATTTTTTGGGCTCAACTGCTAAGCCTTTGTGTTTTATTTCTGTAGACTTTGATACGTACATTAGCTGTTTAATATGTCATATCGCACCGTCATCAACCCTCGCAAAAGTTGGGGCAGCCAGTTCGATGTCAGCGCGCTGTATGTCGAACTGCAGTTTTGGGGTGTCGTTTATGTGACAAAGGGTGTAAGGATATACCTTTTCCTTTTTTTTTTAGACTGTACATTCGAAAAAAAAAAACACATTCCGTTGACCGTATTGAGGCAACATTCCTTAGATATAATTCATTTTCATCACAGTTCGCGAACTCATGTTTATACCAACGTAATACCATCAATCAATGAGAGCCACCATGGAAAACTAACTTACACGACATCAGCAAAATTAATAGCAATTCGGGAAGCACTTCGCTTCATTTCTGCAAGTGATTCACATAATAGGTTGATCTTTACCAGTTCTAGGGCAGGCCCTTCAGAACCTCAAATCCACTAAAAGCAAGAACATCAATGCGCAACTCGTTCATCACGATGAACGTGTTGTGTATTGATGTTCTTCACCAGAAGGCTATCGAAAATGGACATACTCTGATATTACAATGGATCCCAAGCCATTGTGGTATCCAAGGTAATGAAATTGTTAGTTTAGCAGCCAAGTATGCTTACCGACGTTTATCTATTCTAATAATCCCATTCACACCAAAAAATGCTAGGGCCAAAACCATCCCTGTTGTTAGGAGTATGATAAGTTCCCTCTGGGCGAATTCGCTTTATTATTAAAGGCGCCTGTACAACATTTACCCTTTCCTTGTCTTTCGTTCGCCCCGCGGTCTTAAACGCCGGACTGAAACTACTTTTCACCGAATACGATTCAACGTAGCTTTAACGGGGTTCTATCTCAACCTCATCGGCCAGCTAGACTCTCCCCTCTGTGAGAAATGTTCCGTCACAAACACACTCGATCATGTCGTGTGTCAGTGCAGCCCTTTGCAAAATGGGCTCTCTGGCCGCCGCATTTTGCGACTCGAGTTGCCCCTATCAGCCAGGTATTTCTGCCACCCGCCCGAGCTGTATAAACCCGGTCAGCGCGACTTCCCACCTGCATTGTGTATTCCGAGTTCGCCGGCTTTTCTTGAGAGTTCTTACTTTATTAATGCGAAAACATTAACTGTCCCATGCAGCGCAGCAGACGTTATCTGTAACCACGAAGAACGGCACCTAGTCCCAATGGCTGAGTGTAACGGCACCTAAATGCAAGTCATCAAGCACGCAAATTCAGAAATAGAAAAACAAAGAAAAGCACAGCAACGGAGATGCTTCGTCACTGAAGCCGACGGGGGCGCTCAAGGTCAACGCGGACCAGAGCCGTAGATTAGGAGAGTTTGGACAATGGGCGGAGCAAAGGCCGCCGCCGGCGCCGAAAACCCCCCCGCGGTCTGAGCGTAAACTAAAGGTACGACATAGCGTCGACCAATCAGCAGACCGCAACGTCACGATATTGTAAACGACATTTAAAGCGTGAAATGGAAGCGTTCAATCTCGGCCTCTCTACTCCATCTCACAAATGTCTGCAGTAAAGACAAAGGCACAGGCGCATGAGCCTAGCTCAGCGAAATGCTTTTGTTTGTACGAGAACTCTTGCACATGAGGCACGTTCCAAAGCCACGCGCTCGTGCCCATGCCTTTGTCTGCACTGATGATGAATGGAGTATCGGCGACAGTTTTCTCTGGGCCGGCTTGCTAGAACAGCGTCTCAGCTGAGACTGGCTGAAAGAAAACAGTGCAAAGGCTGGGGCGCGCGAGCGTCTTGAGACGCGGAGTGGCTCGGCTCGTGCGCTGGCTTTGGCAGTGCTTTCATTCCTCGTCTCAGCTGAGACGCTGTTTCTAGCAAGTCGGCCGTGGTTTGGAGCGCAGGTTCGTTTACTCTACACTTGAATATTGGAGTGACGAAAACCTCACAAGCGCGAAGTTTTCAGTCACCGAGAGCTAAACCTTTCCACTCTAGCGAAGCTAAAAGGGATTAAATTAGTCGTGTCTTATATTTAGAGCTCACGACCACCTCTAGGGGCTGTTTCGAGGACTGTGGTTGGCCCCGAGATGCTCGCCTTTTCAAACCAATGTATGGCCAAACCAAATACTTTACTTGGGGGAATACATTCCACTCCGCTCATTTGCATTAGACAGAACGCCTACAGCGCCGAATCCAGCCCTGACGGAGGGGAGGTCCGCGTCAATTCACGCGCATGTGCACGTGGATGTTCGCGGCGGCCGCGGCGGTGTCGTCTCCGATTCCACCTAACGCCCCTTCATGTTTCAAAAGTAGCGCAAGGTGCGTCGATTCACGAGGCACGCGCAACGTGCAACCCTTGGGAAGATCATGGCGGCACAGCGTCGATGCACGTGCCGCGACCACTAGAAGTGGCGCGCGGCACGTGTCTCGAGTATTTCCACGACAATAAATTTGGTATGTAGAACAACCATCGTCATCATTATCATTTACCGCCGAGACCTCCCCGACGATAGATGGCTCTCGCCAAGCCCAGAGAACCTGTCCGCGCCGAGGCCATTGTATTTGAGAGGAGTGGAATGTATTCTCCCTAGTAAAGTATTTGGCCAAACTCTCGCAATGAAACGGCTCTGACGCGGACGCGCCTCAGAAATAAAACACAAAGAAAAGCACAGCAACGTAGATGTATCGTCACGGAAGGCGTGGAACCGGCGGGGTTCGCCGGGCCTGCGCAGTGGGGGAGCGTGATGTCACAGCCGCAGCGCCATGTGCGATAGGAAGACGTGGCACGCTGCTTTTAGGAAAGTGCTGCGTGTTGGAATGCTTTCGCATTCCTACACGTAAGCAGTATTGAGTGTCGCTGCCGAATTTTTCGCCTGTTCAAGATGCTTACCCTTTTTGTGTTATCTTCCACTGTGGGAATCATGGACATGGGCGTACCAACCGGGGGGTCAAGGGGGGCGCTTGCCCCGCCCCCCCCCCCCAGCTCTCAGAGTGGGGGGCAAGGCATGTGTTTTGGACCCCCCCCCCCCCCTCCTTATACAGCCCGCCACTGGGCAGGGCAAATACTGTCCGTCGGCGCCCAAGAAATACCACCGGCACCACCCCCCGGGGGGGGGGTCTGGTTTGGCCCTCCCACTCAAAGACAAGTTGGTACGCCACTGATCATGGAATACCAGGGCTCGTAGTCTGCTCGGCCTTTGCAGGAAACGAACGAAGAAAGCGAACGTCAAGCAGCCCTCGACGCGGGCCGCCGTTCCTCGTTCTTCGATGATTATTTCGGTTGAGAGAATCTCCGAAGTCTTCCCGGCTATGTTCCCGGTCTACGCCAAAGATGGCTGATAGGGTCGGGTCCGGGGTATGGGGGCGGAATAGACACGTTCGTTCATTTTCTTTGGTGCCGTGCAAAAAAGGTGATCTCCTCATAACATGCCCCAAAAACAAGCCGCATTTCGTCCGATCGTCGTGAAATGACTATCGTCAACACTGTATATTGAATATGCTGTGTCATTTGAGAGCTTTCTCAAATCCTGTTCGGATAACGCGGCACCGTGGGGTACGTACAATATATATTTTTCGATTGATGAGACTCGTTGAATTTCATGTTGTGAGCTGGGAATAAATAGCCTTGCATTTTGGAAATCCTGTGTGGTCAAATATTTTCGACAGTGAAAAGGACACTGACAGGGTATTTATGCTGGCCAAGGTTTTTTTATTTGCACATGACACATGAGAGCCCAACTACCCAGAACACAATTTGCAGCTCGAAATTCGTTTTCTTTCTGCCCGAAAACCGCAGATCGAGAACTGGCCGCTTTGAGTCGCGCTCACTCCCTTCTCCGTGGTCGCGTTCCGTTCTCTATGGTTTAGACACAGTCACAAAACAAAATCGAAGCCGTGGGTCATCGAAAAAGCACACTCAATATTAAAAAGAGAAAAAGAAATATCACACCCATTTTTTGTGGCTTCTAAAAAGTGGCAAATATGTTGAATGAAAAAAAAATAAAAGTTACATAGCCACGTGACGTTTGGCAACGCTCTCCTCGTGGGAAACTCGGGGGCGCACCAAGGTTGCCACTTGTGCAGCAGGCACAAAGCTAGCAGTGGAGTAACGCGGTAATGATCTTATCATCCGCGTTTCGCCACTGCTAGCTTTGCGCCTACTTCACGAGCAGTAACTTTGGCGCGTACCCGAGTTTTCCACGAGCTTCGAGTCGTTTTAAAAATAATTGATTTAGTGATTTTCGATGACGCTCTGTAAGTTTCATATTGAAACCATGTGACTATTTTCACTAATTGAAAAGTTAATTAACAAGTTTGAATTTATTAGCCGACTTATTGCAAAGATTATCCACCCAAATAATGCACTCCTGGCCCTGTAACTCACCTGTACAAACCGCGTAAATGTAACTTTAACGTTTTACTTTTTTTAAACAAATCTGTAAAACTTAAAAAAAAACTCTTTATATATACGGCTATATATGTTTATATATATGTATATATGTTGGTATGTATTTATATATGTATGTGCATAATTTGTTTTCTCTAATCTTCACGCCTCCTCCTCTCCTCCCCCGAGTGTGAAAAAGCCATCCTGCCAATTGCCACGGGATAACCTCTTCACCTTTCCAATAAACATATTTTTGTCTCTCTCTCAAAAAGGTGTTTAGGACGTTTCGGCATAGGGCTTTTCGGTGCGGAAGTTTAGGTGCACGGACATTTCGGTGCATGGACATTTTGGTACACGAACATTTCGGTACACGAACATTTCAGTGCACGGACATTTCGGTGTCCGGACTTCTCGGTGCGTGGCCTTTTCAGTGTGCGGACTTTTTGGTGGACATCATTTGAAAGCCTAGTTATATTTTGATTTTCCTTGAACGTACGTCGTATTTTTACTACCATACTGCGCATACTTACACCTTAAAACACTATTTATGTTTTCTCTCGGTATGGAAGTTTCGCCACTGCCTCTACAAAAAACATTTCCTTTATTTTATGGTTATTAATAGAATGACTAATAATTATCTTCAGTTTACTGTCCCCACTCGCCACTCTTTCGAGCATATATGGTGACCTTTCATGCCATCATTCTGCCGTACCTAACCTAAGGCTAAGCCGATCCTTTTATACCCTTAAATTATATCACTGCCTATCGCCAAGAAAACACGTTGGATTTTTTTGTAAAATGTATCGACTGTTTATCCTCCCACAATGACGGCATTAACAACTCTCTTCATATCTTTCCACGCAGTGAAATAACTTCGAATTTAATATTGTTGGATCGTAGACGCAATTAATTTTGTTGTTGAAGTCTATATTTCTTATATCAAGTTATAATGGGCAAAACCCCCGCTAAATTAGGACACATCTTCAATTCTTATCATTACATCTTGTACATTTCAAGCATCAACATAATAAAGTTTACAAAGGCCTGCGATGCCTGAGGGTTCAACTATTCATCTCCAAACACATATCGTATTTACAACGGGATGTCCGAGCACAAAAGCGTCCGTACACCGTAACGTCCGTACACCGAAACGTCCGTACACCGACAGGTCCGTTCACCAAAGCCTCCGTGTACCGAAAAGACCGCACCGAAAAGTTCTACACCGAAACGTCCTCTACCGAAATGTCCGGATCCCCTCAAAAATCAATACCACAAATTTTGTTTCTCTCCCAGAAATAAAGCTAGCAATGTGAATATTTACAGGTTGCAACATTGATGTTTTCTGCACACATGTGTGTTATTTCACGGTTTTTACGCAAATGACGCTATTAAAATCGTATTTGAACATGGTGTCTGTGTCCGACATGCGTCAGACACAGATACGATTGAGCTTTCTAGGGTAGAAAAGGAACTGTGGAGGAAAGATCATACCCATCTGTGGGCTGTGCATGAAAGTTATTCAATCGATTCAAGCACAGTTGGTTGGTGGGTGAAAAGGATTTGAGCTTCAGAAGGTGGAGAGCGGGAGTTGCGCGATCAGTCGTAGTCGGATTGTCCTGCCACCGCTACCAACCAAGACATATTGCAGCGGGTTGATTATTTTATTCATGCGAATTGGCACCTCACAAGCCAACAATTGGCCCCAAAGCTTCAAGTGAGCAAAAAAAAAAAGTGCAGTGACGATTCTCATGCTTACCGGTGTGTGCAGCGTATGAGAAAACTAAGAGTCCTTTTTTTTCTTTAGCATGACAATGCCCGCCCTCAGGAAAGTCCAAAAACCCAGGATGCATTCGCCAACTTTTGTTGGACTGTATACTCCCCCATATTTTTGTAAGACTGATTTGGCACCGTCAGATTTTCACCTCTTCAGGCCACTAAAGAACGCACTGCGCTGAGCAATGTTTTAAAACAACAATAGCAGAATTGATGGAGTAAGAACATGACTACATGAGCAGAAAACGAGCTGGTATACAGGAAAGGCGTGCATGCCCTTGTTCCGATTGATGAGACTCGTTGAATTTCATGTTGTGAGCTGGGAATAAATCGCCTTGCATTTCGGAAATCCTGTGTGGTCAAATATTTTCGACAGTGAAAAGGACACTGACAGGGTATTTATGCTGGCCAAGGTTTTTTTATTTGCACATGACACATAAGAGCCCAACTACCCAGAACACAATTTGCAGCTCGAAATTCGTTTTCTTTCTGCCCGAAAACCGCAGATCGAGAACTGGCCGCTTTGAGTCGCGCTCACTCCCTTCTCCGTGGTCGCGTTCCGTTCTCTATGGTTTAGACACAGTCACAAAACAAAATCGAAGCCGTGGGTCATCGAAAAAGCACACTCAATATTAAAAAGAGAAAAAGAAATATCACACCCATTTTTTGTGACTTCTAAAAAGTGGCAAATATGTTGAATGAAAAAAATAAAAGTTACATAGCCACGTGACGTTTGGCAACGCTCTCCTCGTGGGAAACTCGGGGGCGCACCAAGGTTACCACTTGTGCAGCCGGCGCAAAGCTAGTAGTGGAGTAACGCGGTAATGATCTTATCATCCGCGTTTCGCCACTGCTAGCTTTGCGCCTACTTCACGAGCAGTAACTTTGGCGCGTCCCCGAGTTTTCCACGAGCTTCGAGTCGTATTAAAAAGAATTCATTTAGTGGTTTTCGATGACGCTCTGTAAGTTTCATATCGGAACCATATGTCTTTTTTCACTAATTAAAAAGTTAATTAACAAGTTTGAATTTATTAGCCGACTTATTGCAAAGATTATCCACCCAAATAATGCACTCCTGGCCCTGTAACTCACCTGTACAAACCGCGTAAATGTAACTTTAACGACTTTTTTTAAACAAATATGTAAAGCTTAAAAAAAAAACTCTTTATATATACGCTATATATGTTCATATATATGTATATATGTTGGTATGTATTTATATATGTATATGCATAATTTGTTTTTCTCTGATCTTCACACCTCCTCCTCTCCAGTCCCCCAAGTGTGAAAAAGCCATCCTGCCAATTGCCACGGGTAACCTCTTCACCTTTCCAATAAACATATTTTTGTCTCTCTCTCAAAAAGGTGTCTAGGACATTTCGGTCTAGGACTTTTCGGCATAGGGCTCTTCGGTGCGGAAGTTTCGGTGCACGGACATTTCGGTGCACGGACATTTCGGTACACGAAAAATTTGGTACACGAACATTTCTGTGCACGGACATTTCAGAGTACGGACTTCTCGGTGCGTGGCCTTGTCAGTGTGCGGACGTTTTGGTGGACATCATTTCAAAGCCTAGTTATATTTTGATTTTCCTTGAACGTACGTCGTAATTTTACTACCATACTGCGTATACTCACACCTTAAAACAATATTTATATTTTCTCTCGGTATGGGACTTTCGCCACTGCCTCTACAAAAAAACAATTCCTTTATTTTATGCTAATTAATAGAATGACTAAAAATTATCTTCAGTTTACTTGTCCCCACTCGCCACTCTTTCGAGCATATATGGTGACCTTTCCTGTCATCATTCTGCCGTACCTAACCTAAGGCTAAGCAGATCCTTTTATACCCTTAAATTATATCAATGCCTATCGCCAAGAAAACACGTTGCATTTTTTTTGTAAAATATATCGGCTGTTTAGCCTCCCACAATGACGGCATTAACAACTCTTTTCATATCTTTCCAGGCAGTGAAATATAACTTCGAATTTATTGTTTTTGGATCGTAGACGCAATTAATTTTGTTGCTGAAGTCTATATTTCTTATATCAAGTTATAATGGGCAAAACCCCCGCTAAATTAGGACACATCTTCAATTCTTATCATTACATCTTGTACATTTCAAGCATCAACATAATAAAGTTTACAAAGGCCTGCGATGCCTGAGGGTTCAACTATTCATCTCCAAACACATATCGTATTTACAACGGGATGTCCGAGCACAAAAGCGTCCGTACACCGTAACGTCCGTACACCGAAACGTCCGTACACCGACAGGTCCGTTCACCAAAGCCTCCGTGTACCGAAAAGACCGCACCGAAAAGTTCTACACCGAAACGTCCTCTACCGAAATGTCCGGATCCCCTCAAAAATCAATACCACAAATTTTGTTTCTCTCCCAGAAATAAAGCTAGCAATGTGAATATTTACAGGTTGCAACATTGATGTTTTCTGCACACATGTGTGTTATTTCACGGTTTTTACGCAAATGACGCTATTAAAATCGTATTTGAACATGGTGTCTGTGTCCGACATGCGTCAGACACAGATACGATTGAGCTTTCTAGGGTAGAAAAGGAACTGTGGAGGAAAGATCATACCCATCTGTGGGCTGTGCATGAAAGTTATTCAATCGATTCAAGCACAGTTGGTTGGTGGGTGAAAAGGATTTGAGCTTCAGAAGGTGGAGAGCGGGAGTTGCGCGATCAGTCGTAGTCGGATTGTCCTGCCACCGCTACCAACCAAGACATATTGCAGCGGGTTGATTATTTTATTCATGCGAATTGGCACCTCACAAGCCAACAATTGGCCCCAAAGCTTCAAGTGAGCAAAAAAAAAAAGTGCAGTGACGATTCTCATGCTTACCGGTGTGTGCAGCGTATGAGAAAACTAAGAGTCCTTTTTTTTCTTTAGCATGACAATGCCCGCCCTCAGGAAAGTCCAAAAACCCAGGATGCATTCGCCAACTTTTGTTGGACTGTATACTCCCCCATATTTTTGTAAGACTGATTTGGCACCGTCAGATTTTCACCTCTTCAGGCCACTAAAGAACGCACTGCGCTGAGCAATGTTTTAAAACAACAATAGCAGAATTGATGGAGTAAGAACATGACTACATGAGCAGAAAACGAGCTGGTATACAGGAAAGGCGTGCATGCCCTTGTTCCACGCTAGTGTAAAGTCAGAAAACTGAGCAGAGATTGCGTAAAAAAATTGCACGTATGCAAGAAAGGTGCGGTAATATTCGGTGTGGATTTAATACATCTTTCATAAACAGTTTTTGAGAGAAAATTGTGAAGCATTACATTCTGAGCAATTCTTGTATACCATCGGGGACGATATCTTGCTGCCCAGGGCCGGTGAATTTTCGCCGTGATTGCCTCTCGCCTTGTTTTGAACAAAAGCCAACTCACGTATTTTCTTTTAGAAGTATATGTGTGGCCCAGGGGCTGAGGATAACCCCTTCTTTTAATAAAGAATATGCCGTGAACGACCTGGTTCGCGGCGTTACGTTAGTTACTGACAGCTGCACATATCGAGGAGAGCGTTTAACTTCGGTCGGTGCTAATGATGGTCCATGGCCACACAAACCAACATAGAAAATAAGCCGTATAAAAATATCTTTTAAAAGTTTTGTTTCCCTGAAGCCCGATTCCCATGGTGCGATTTAACTACTTTTGCAGTTGCGATGTCACTCGTGCGGGAAAAAGAGCCTGGTGAAAGCTGAGGTGCTCAACGCCGCAGCTGCGAAATCGCGAGAAAATTCACACCCTTTGAACCAGGCTCAACACAACAGCTTCTTTGGGTATCTTTTGTTCGAAACAATGGCACTGAGAGATATGTGGCTGAGTCGTATCAAAGTACCTTATTTGGGCGAATGCGGGCGGAATCTTCGGACTAGTCGCGAGCGAGTGGCGCTCAAACGGACATCCGCCTCCCGAGATCACACGGTCGTCCAGACACTCCGGATCAACGATTTGCATGAGCAGCGGCGAACCGGCGGCGTGGGGTTTCGTCCTGCTCCAGCCTTGTCTGCGTCGCCCACGGGGTGTCCCTGAAGGCAAGGCCCACATGGGCCCACACTCAGTAGCATTGCCCACGCTCGAGTCGCATAAGCGTGCGTCACGTACGCTGGGATTCGATTTCGGGCCACGACGATATATTGCTCTCAAGTTGCATCCGCTGCACCACCTCATGATTTCTGCGAGATTGAGCGTCAAATCGACGGGTCAACGTTAGGCACGTGGCCCAGATGGAGGTTTGGTTGAACCAGCGAGGCCTCGCTCATAAAGGAGCGCCGCCCCTCGCGCCCTGACATTTGCCAGAGCCAGTTTTTGAGTCGGGGCGTTTCATTGTCGGTCTGAAGTGCCCCCGAGCGATCCCGGTTTGTGTGCGGGGGATCGAGAAATGAAGAAGATTAACGTGCAAGTTGAACCCGATTAACGCCTCTTCCATCTTAGATGCCTGTCAGGCCGGACCAAACTCTCGCCTTATCACGCCTCTCTGCTTTCTTCTTTTCGGGAGGGTTGGATGAAGATGGATGGGAGAGATATATACGGCTGAACCCATTGAATCGGCCATCGACTTGCGCCACCTATTCCGCGTTATTAATTTCAACAGCTAATATACTGTATATAGGGAAATAAAAAAGAACAGGTTAATCCTTTTATTACTATAATGTTTAACACTTTTGATCCAGAGCGTCGGAAAGTTGCGCCGTACGCGACTCGCCGACCGACCACCCGTCCCAGCTTCGCACGAGCAGAAAGCAGCGAATGTAGCACTGCTGCTCGACGACAGCCCGCGGAAAATAAATAAAGGAGAAACCTGCGGAGAGAGGTGCCGACCATGGCAGGCATTGAATAATGCCTGCCAATAAGCCTCAATAAGTAACTAGGTACCTTACTCGTTAGTGCGATTCAAGAGGAACGCGATACCTCAGCTTGAAAGTAACGCGTAATTTTGTCGTAACTCTGAATGTGTTGTTTTTACGAAACAGTAGATGCTTCCAGTCCTACGTTGGGTAGTTGTGTTGTACACCTTCTTCTACAGAGGTAACCAAACACCGTTACACGTTACTTCATCAAAATACATAAAATACGTAACTCGTTCCTTTTCTTAAAAAGTGTCTGGGTCGTTAGTTCGTTACTAAAATAACTAGATACAAGTAACGCGTTGTGCTTGTCAGCTCTGCAGTTGGCGCCCGAGAGAACAGAATTCGAGAGATATTTCCTCCTTGTAAAATATTTTGTTCTGGTTAACACCGCCTGAACATCGATGACAGATCCGCTAACTACACGCTTCTCTCCTATTTGGAGGGAAACGTCCATGTTCGGAAACACCGGACCGAAGTTCGTGTCCTGGTACGCATCTACTGCCCTCTTGCGCAGATGGAAGCTCGTAATTAGTTTGCTCGAGATATCAAAAACGCACCGACCGGAAAACGCTTCGTCCAAACTTCATGTTGTGAAAAAGAAATCCTACGATACAGATCGAGCTAGCAAAATATAATAACATACCTTTTTTCTGGTAATTTAAGGCTGTACACGGAAAGCACCTCTGATCTCCAGTTACGCCCCACAACTTTGGTTGGCACGACAGAACAATTGCAAATCTTGTATAAACCTATTATAATGCCTAGATTCAGGAACGTCAATGAAAGGTAATGTTAAACGAGCATCCACAATGTGATAATTTTAAAATATAAATGGCCGGCGCTTACGCTTTAGCCACTGCCGTTGCCTGACCTTCATAACGCAAACTTAAGCTTCAGCCACGGGCATTACGTGACCTTGAGGACACGCCCTCTAGGACATGACCTTGGGGACGAAGACATGACCTTGATCATGGTCGAGCCTGTAAAGCTACCGCTTAAAAAAAGTGTACCTGTCTCTTACAGTAGCGCCGGTGTTCAAGGGAAGAGTCCGTGCTTAAAAGGAAACTGAATCGATTCTGTAGATGAGGAAACACACTTAAATTGCCTTCATTTGGCCTCCGAAATCTTGAATATCAACATTATTTTTTTAACTTGGTGCATGAATGCTGCAGAAAATCATTTTCAAATTACCGCTAAAGCTCCTTCTTTTCAGAGCGTGACGTTGTAATATTTCGAAATATGAGTTCACGCGTTTCTTCAGCACCTATCAACGCTAAGTATGCGCACTCTTGCTATTTTCAAAAACTTCAGAAAAAGGCGTCAAGACTGGTCCTAATGCGAGGGGATATATTGAGTATTCACTGGTGGCCATAGCTGTGTGCGCGGCTGCTCAGCGCGTGCTGACGGCGACCTTCCGCAATTAGTTTGCAACGTGCATTACGCACCATCAAGATCGCCGGTCTCAGCACCTCATTGAGGTGAGCGCGTTCTGAACATGCGCTCTAAACACCACCTTCAAATATGGCAAGTTTGCAAACGCACGCGCTGCCCACACGAGCGACATGCGGTTGGCGGCCGAAAGATACTCTTATGACGTAACAAGTGTTAGGAGGTTGTTCGTGTATTCGCGCGTTTAGTTACATCTTCGGGGAAAACGAACGTGATATTCAAATTCACTGGATAAAACTACTTTAGCATCCACCTCTATCTCACTTTTTGAAACAAGTGTTTAGTCTTCCTTTTAAAGGGACCATGCATGATATGATTTTTCAACCTCTTCCCCCTTACCTTTCCTCCTCAACTCAGGAGCGAAATGAGAAATCAAGCGGTCATGACTTGCTTGGGAACCGGTACGATAACTCCAAGCTTCCACCGGGCTTTTTAAGCACACCATGAATTTGTCATTCCCAAGTGACAATAAGTTCCGTCACGGCACTCATTGGCCACAAACGCGAATGTATATGTTCGTCGGCGGATTGAATGCTGACGAGCGCACACGTCCGAGTTAAGCAGTGCTCATGTCCAACGCGTGAGCTGGGGTAGGCTGACGTGCTTTGAGTACCGCGGATGTATCACGGTCAAAAGGCGGAAAGATTTCGAAGGAAAGGAGGTACAAAATAGTCGCCCATAGTAACCCTCAGACGTAGGAACAATAAACAAAACGTACAGAACAACGAAGTTTCTAACAGAGCTTTGTTAGAAACTTCGTTGTTCTGTACGTTTTTTTTTTTTTTTTTTTTTAAGGTATCTACGTTTTAGGGTTACAATGGATGTCATTCACCAGCTCCCCTGCGTTTTTTACCTTTCTTCTCGAAATAGACCGCTATGTTTTCATATTTTCGGACAGAAAAGCAGGCTTTTGAGTTTCTACCCTCTTTTTCTTTGTCCACTAAGCGATATGCGATGAGTAAGATTCCAATCTAAAATTATTTATCCCAGCCCCAAATTTTTTACACTGCCCCTTTAAGATCAAATATAGCGCTGGTATCCTTTGTAGACGTTTAATATCACAGGAATACTTTATCTGACAACTCATTGCAACTCAAGCTCTCCACCATTCTCACGCCACGCTGGCAGCTTGGAGCTGAGAAGTCGGAGTCCGTTTGGTGCTTTTAGATTCCCTCGCTTTATCCGGTTGGCGAGGCCCGTGCAACTCAGGTGTCAAAGTTAAACGCCCAGAAGAGAAAGACGTCCTCGACAGGGGTCTTCCTCCACTAACAAAATACACCGTCGAATCTCGTCACGGGCGATGATGACCCGACGCCTCGAGTAGTTCCAATTCTGCTTCGTAACCTGCTATTGTGCCGACGCGTCCGAAAATTAAAGGCCCGTTCACACACCTGCGTTCGGAGCGACCCCTATATGCTTACGAACGAATGCAACCGCTGCTACTTCAACGACAACTGTGCGCGACGTGAACACACACATGCAACCGCATGCAACCACACGAATCAACAGCCAATGAAAAACGAGCTTCAGCTCTTTCTCTTAGCCAATAGGAAGCAACCCAGCTACGCTTAAAAACATGGCGTTCGCCGACGCGAGGTCCTAGCCGGAGCAGCCGGAGGTTTCGGCTACGGCGTACAGTCCCGAATATCTGCTGTGCGCCTACAATAGCTATGTAAAGGCTGGTTCAGACATCTGAAACAAACCCGTTATCCACGACTGCGTCCGTTGTGACCGGAGCGACCGGAACGACCGCTCTGCGCCGCGCGTACACTCCTGTAAGCACTGCAACAAGTGCAGCGGGTCGGTAGCACGGCGACCGCCTCTCCGCCGCCGTCAGCTGTTTCAGCGGTGCCTCTAAAAAGAAGGGGACGCGCTGCCACTCACTTGCGTAACAGAAAATAGACAGACCGTCTTCTATGACCTCAAGCTTTATTTATTTTTTTCAAGATACGCTTGCAGGGTAGTGCATTAAAAAAAAAAAAAGAACAAGATGCAGTACGCCGTCTTGCACGATCACGACTTTAATACACGACTTTGCCAACGGTACATATCTCGCCACACGCCTTTTCTACGATTATGAAAGACGATGTAATCTTAGCAGCGATATAGCAACGTAGAAATATAATTTCGTGATCAGATAGACGTTGCGAGCGTTCAGGATTGCTAACACTAATCACCTTTCTCGAGCGATGAAAACTGCGTGAAAAGTCGCAGCCTTTATACGGTGCGCACCAGTAATACCTTGAACTTGAGCGCACGCATGGTATACGCCAAAAAAGAAATCCGGGTGATGTTGGAGGACACAAATGCTAAGAAAGCACCACTGTAGTCGAAGTAAACAAACACGACGGCACGGGCGTTTCTGCTGTCTTGAGAGTGCCGCCACGCGATCGCCGCACGAGTAGGTGGATCTTCCCTTCTAGTACGTGCTGGGTTATCATAACGACACACGACGAAAATTCACAGTCAAGGATAGCGCTTTTACGGGGAACGATGAGCTTCCATCACGCCGTCCACGTCGACGATCACCACCGACGCCATGTTTGCATATAGAAGGAGCCCGGCACGACCGGCATGCAACTCGCGCGACCAAGCTCTCCTCGACCTGTGATTGGTCTTTCGTTGCGGTCGTTCCCAAACGTAAGGAAAAGTTCAGCCCGGCTCAACTCATTGCGTTGCGAACGAACACGAACGAAACGACCGTTTGGCGCTTCGTTGCTATGGTAACTCGTCGTTCCAACCGGTTGCATTCGTTCGTAAGCGTATAGTGGTCGCTCCGAACGCAACTGTGTTAACGAGTCTTAAGACAACTTCACCATTGCGCGGATCCGACGAACACCCGTAGAACGCGGAATAAATTCCTAATGAATAGCCGTAAAAAGGTCCCCCTCTGCCGTAAGCCAATCTCCGCGATATCATCGGGAAAATGCCGGCTTAAATGCAGGTCGACGCGGAGGGTGGCGTCGCTGTCGTTGTGTATACGTAGCGGGTATCCACAATACCGCCTAGAAGACAAGGCCCGCGCATGACGTCATCATCGGTAGATCCATCGACCGACCCCGAGACACGCCAAAGTTGGACGAGAGTCGCCGCAAAGCGGCACCGTGCTCGCGTCGTGCTCGTTGTGAGACGCTGCAAGATGCGCTTTCGGCGATGCTGCCGCAACCTAGGCGGCGCTGCTTGGAGCCACTGGCGATGACGTGTGGGGGGAAGCGCGGAGGCCTTGACTTCTAGGTGGTATTGGTCTCAACCGAGCATCTCAGGAGGAAATGGCACCATGTCCGTAAACTCTGCCCCTATTTTAGTGCACACTATAGCGCCGCTTCGGCAGATGATATCGGCCACTCGCTGCCAGTTGCTCCTCTCCGCTTTCGGCGCGGCGCCTCACGCCAGAGTACGGTGATCTTCCCATCACGTTGGCTCCGCACCTCACTATTTTCACCCGCGAGCGCGTGCGCGTGAGTGACAGCCAGCTGAGCGCTGGTCGTATTAACGGCCGCCTACTCGGAAATGGCCGAGTCTAGCGCCAGGGAAGGGTCTTTTCCGACGTCGGTCGCGCGTGCTGATCTGGGGCACGGCCCGCTGAGATTCCCGGTGCGCAAAGCTCTCCCCCGGCCTCACTGCGAACTTTTCGAACGCTCGGTAGCTTAGCGGAAGAATCCTAGTTGCGCTATTTCTTCGGAACAACCCCGGACGGCGATATGTTCAGAGATGGTACCACCTCGGAGAATACTGCCGAGTGTGTGCCTGTGGAATGGGGCGTATGTTTTCAGTCTCTTGACGCCAGAATAAACAGGTGCGTATGATCATTTAGTTTTTTAACTACCGCCGTCATCCTTGCGGTTGTATTTTTCGGTGGACGAGATTTCAGCGCACAGATGCACCGGATGTTTGGGGGACAAAAGAGGATCATTGTTTCCTCACTCGAAAATAAACTACGCCTCGCCGAACGCCCAGTGTGCGCCCAATGCAGCGCTGGTGTTTGGGAACACATGCCCAAGTGTCAGAACTTACCTTACCGAATTCAAAACTTAGAAGGGAGCGGGGTGAGACGCGACGGGCCGAAGGAGAAAACAACCTGAGGACAAGGGGGACTGGGTCAGGCCACCCCTAGGCAGCATTTGCAACGCCAAGTCTATGCCAGGTCCTAGCCAATAATTTCGTTAAGGACCCCCGTCACCCTAATCACCCCGGTCACCCGACGTTAAGCTCTACGCTGTATAGCGCGCATCACGTGTAGCGGCGCCGCGCCGTAAAACATTTCGTGTTACCCGCTTAGTGTTTATATATTATGCAAAGACTCCCTGTGACAATGCCTGCGCAGTCCTGGGGCTTGAACGACGTCATTGGGCGCGTTCAGTAGCGGCTCCATCAGCTCCGAACGGAGTAACATGGGTCGGAGTTCTCAAAGTGCCTAATGAACGAAAAAAATAAAATGTGGCTCTCAGTCAGCTGCTTCTTTGCACTTTCCGCTTCCTGTCCTGTGGCAGACTGTCTCCGAATAAAATGGAAGCAGACGACACCGAGAACGATCGCTTTTATTTGACACCGGTATTGAAGTCTCGGCAAGGTAGGTAGAGAAAAGGCGTGCGGCTGTCGACATCAGCGTTGCTGTTCGAAGCGATCCAAAGCGACCCGGTACTTCGAAGGGCGGTGCGAAAGCTGTGTCTGTTATACAAACCGCAAAAACGTCGTCAACACACGCAAAATATGGAGCACGGTGAATCCACGCCGCCGGTCACGATACTTCTATACGGCTAGAGATTTGCTTTGCACTTAATTACGAACTTCCTATAAAATGTATTTGTTTATAGACGGGAAGTTGGCCGCGCATGGCGGTCGAGATTTTGTCGGCCGTCGTGAGCGTCAGCCACCGCCTCATACTCGCACACACATCGATTTATTTACGCAAACAAAACAATAATCGGGATCATGTTCTGCGTGGTTGTCCAACCGCGCACCAGTCACGTTCATATACAATACAATACAATACAATACAATACAAAAACCATCTTTATTTACTTTCTTTGAAAATAATACAATATAAAAACACATAAGCCAATAATGGCTTGTGCGTGGGACGCGACAGCAGCCTCTGCTTTTTATTGCACAGCTAACTAAAAACAACAAAGCATACCAATATACCAGTATATATTATTACAGTTCCACCTCCTTTTGCAGCTTATATTAATTCTTTTAATTTGATGAGTACATACGTAAAACCCGTCCAATCATATTGAATTAGTATTTACATATTGTGAAGGAACATAGAATTCGCGACTTACAAGATAATTCTAATAATAGAAGAGAAAATAACTCCTTTTATATTCTGCGTTTTCGGGGATACTCCATCATTTATTCCTATTACCTTTTATGAGACTTTTTTTCCCTGTTCAACTATCCATCTTTTTGCTAGATTGTTTTCATACTAGGGGATTTTATTTTTAGTAGCTCATCCGGTAATGTATTATAAAGCTTAGGTATATAATAATAGTTCCTTGTGACCTTTCCATATTTTGCCCTTATAAATGGTTCAACAAATTTTTCATTTGGTCTTAATATCCTTTCCTCTTCATTTTCCCGCATATGTTTGTTGTTGAAAAAATGTTTTATAATAATATCATAAGTCATTTGATCTCTGAAACGTAACATTCCTAGTTCTTTATGCATATAATCTGACAGATTAGTTTCTTCGCTTCGGTAAGCAATATTCCTAACTATCCTTTTTTGAATCGACTCTATCTTTAGTTGTAAATACTTGGCACAGTGCCCGTAAACTGTTATTCCATACTGAAGTACGGATTTACCCAGTGCATTGTATATAATTTTAAGTATGAATCGCTGGTACAAGTTCTTGGATATGGTATACATATGTGCCATTAATACCCTTAATTTTTTACAAACCTGGTCTATGTGAACATACCATTTACCTAACACGTTTGTCCATGTGCATACTCAGGTATTTGACATTATCAGCGCATTTTAGCGGGATGCACAAGCAGTTGTTGCAGTTCTGATCATGCATTTTTATTGGAAAATCATTTACGTTATTTTTTCTTGAGTCTCTAAAGCATATCACCTGCGTTTTAGAGACGTTTATGATTATTTGATTTTTACGGTACCATTGAATAATGTTATGTACTTTATCTTGTGTAGTCATTGCCGCTACTTCGTAATTCCTATGTGCGTATACAATTACCATGTCATCTGCAAATTGAAGGAGCTTACTTTTTAATCTAACCTAACCTCGTTAACTTATATATTAAAAAGTAGTGGACCGAGGACTGTACCTTGTGGTACTTCTTGTTTTATCCTAATTTCCTTGCTATATTTTGAGCCTAAACGTACTACCTGAAACCGATCAGTACGATAATTTCGGAATAAATCGTATGTCTTCCCTCGAATCCCAATACTATATAGTTTATCCATTAAAATATAATGATTTATTGTTTCGAAAGCCCTGGTAAAATCTATGAATAAAGCTAGAATATAATTACCTGTGTCCATGTTTTCATTTACATAGTCAAAAAATGTCTTCTAGAAGGTCACTGGTTCCTATATGTTCTCTGAATCCATATTGCGTGTTAGTTAATAGATTATATTTTGCGATATCGCACCTAAGTACTTTATTAATATATTTTCCATTATATAATTCACCACAGAAAGGATGCATATTGGTCTATAATTGAGGAATTTATTTTTATCACCTTTTTTGTATATAGGCCGAACGAAGGATGTTTTAAGCTTTTTTTGGGATGACACCCTCCCTTACTCTGTTCAGCATGGACAGGACTCTCGTCGATACTCACCAAGTTTCCGCCCAAAAGCGATCAAAACACGGCGTCAAATGGACGTTTACGTGGTTTACTAGTATGTCAAAAACAAACGAAATACGCTCCAAGCCATTTGCCCAAAAGAGCCCGAGCTGTAAACGGAATTCGAACGCGTTATTCGTCTTACCTTGAGTACTACGTTTCCTTAAACAAAGGCGAGCAAACGGAACACCCACGCGCAGCCGACCCTGCTTCTGCCGCAATTTTTATTTTCTCTTTCAGCACCGGAAGTTTTCATGCTATCCGGAAATACGTCATACCGCGCTCCTTTCACTCCTCTCTCACCGCCCCAGGACTCGGTGTACGGGAGCGCGACTCTTTTACTCCGGAGAAACGTGCACCGGAAGTCGCTTTTTGCCGTCTAGTAAAGGAGCGCGAGCTTCTCGACTCCGGGAGTCGCTACAGAACGCGCCCAGTGGAGATAAGAGCGCCCGCTTTTCTCGTGTGGAAGAATTGCGTGTCCCCACTTGTAAGTCGACGAAGCCCTTACTTTGGAAGAAGCTACGCCTTTTAGCAGACGCTACATTGCCTTGAATTTCGTGAAGTTACTTTTTGTTTTAGTACGAAGCTCGCCCAGAAAGTGAACATCATGTAGGAAATTGGATGGAAGCGCACATTTCAAACGGATGAAAACCTAAAAGAGAAATATATATACGAAACGTTCGTTTAAAACATGCGGATCCTTTGAACGAAGGAGGCCTGGCTGTTGTTTGCGCCCAGGATGAAGAAGGGGCAAATCACGCTTCAGGACGCTAAAATTGAAAGTCGGAACAGGTGCTCACCCACTAGAGCAACGAACCAACCAGAAGGCACTAGAGATGAGCGGAGGAATACAAGCAAATGAGATAACAAACGGAACGATGAAACGGGACGTGTGAACGCGCGCCTGCACAGGGTATTCACTGTGCGCAGTCCAATGAATACCCTGTGCAGGTCAAGTGTGGCGTTGGCCAATCACGGCCGCCAGATTTCTCACAGAGTTTCTCGCCAAGTGCCCAGATTAGGGCCCTAAATGAATGCACGTGGCGGGAATCCCGCAGTGCGTGCAGAGCGGATCAGTGCCGGCGTCTTTGGGCGCGGACGGGCGGTGAAACCTCGCCGGCCAGGAGGGGGTAATTGCCGTCTTTGTTTGAAGTCTACGTATGCAGACCTGTTCCCACCTGCTGTAACCAGGAGGTGTAACCAGGAGGGACAGGGTCATAACCGGGAGGAGTAGGGCTGCGAGCCTCAGCTTTCTGACAGCCCTCTAATCTTTTTTGATCTCTTCAATGTCTGTTGAAAGGCCCGGGTCTTCTTCCACGAGGGATTGGGGGGGGGGGGGGGGGGGGGGGGAGGACCGTGGCCAGGTGAGGTCATGAAACCTGCATGTAACTGCGCCCTCGTGGCATCGTTCGCCCTGTTGTTCCCGGGACACTGTCCAGGGACCATGAAAGCACGATGTTGACTCGTGGACGAGATTCAAAAATGATGATTTTCATTTGTTTTATTCCTGGATTTCTGCTGTTGCCTCGGCCGCATTCTTGGAGAGCTTCACGGGAATCGCTGAAGATGCATGCTTCAGTGACTGTTCCGGGAAGCTTATGAGCCGTTTTGTGGATGGCGTGATTTGGAGCGCAAGCCTCTAAACAAGTCAAAATTAACTGTTGGGCTAGTTGGCTATACATTAGTAAAAATCAAAAGCGCAAACACCCACAAAAGAAGAGGGGACAGGACAGAGCGCTTACTCCAACTGAGTGTTTAATGCATTCCCCGAGAAAGACATAAAAGAAGAAACTGGACATGCGCAGGCTAGAAAGAGGAGGTAAATTAATGCTATAGATTATAGATTCATTAAAGGAATTAAAATTAAATGTGACTTCACCCCTTTACACTAGCAAAGAAAAAGGGAGAAAGCGAACCGAGAAAGAGATAGGGTGCCTCAACCTTTTTCCTTTACCCGGGTCGCTTTAATGTTTTCGAACTTTACCTTTGACCTTGTTCCTTTTGTTTATATGTCTAAAATGTTTTTATCGCGCTCGCTTTCTTCCTTTTTTTTTTTGCTAGTGTAAAGGGGTGAAGTCACATTTAATTTTAATTTCTTTAATACATCTATAATCTATATTCTATAGCATTAATTGTATTCCTCGTTCTACCTTCGCATGTCCAGTTTCTTCTTTTATGTCTTCCTCGGGGAATGCATTAAACATTCAGATGGAGCAAGCGCTCTGTCCTGATTAGAAAATTTATTTCCAACACTGTGGACAGGACTGTCCCCTCTTCTTTTCTTGGTGTTTGCGCTTTTGATTTTTACTCTAAACAAGCTCACACTAATAGGCTTCGAAGACCGGCAATCTTGATAGTGCAGAATGCACGTTGCAATAAAACTGCAACAAAACTTTAATTGTGCGTCATGAGCCATGAAGCTCACCCACCGTGCTCGCAAATTTCATTTGAAGAAAAAAAACACACACAGTAAAGCTGAAAAAACAGCATAATTATTTTGTTGATACTTTTTATTAGCCCTTTCAGTCGCTCTTTACCACACATCAATAGGGAGTATTCACTGGACGCCATATTTGTGGGTGTTGTTTAGAGCGCATGCTCAGAACGAGCTCACATTAATAGGTCGCTAAGACCGGCACACTTGATGGTGCGGAATGCACGTTGCAAAAGAACTGTGGAAGCTCGCCGTCAGCAACCGCTCAGCATTCGCCCACACAGCTATGGCCGCCAGTGAATACTCCCTATTGGCGACGTGCGCGATCGAAAGCGTCGCTGTGGTCGGCCTTCCAGGATTGGCCGAATGCTGACAATGACGTCAGCAAAGGTTTTCTCATCGACAGAGATAAGGGGAACGTAAGAACTTTACTTTTCACGGTGTTGGCACTGTTGCTTTGAGAGCGCAATGATATCGAGCTTCCACCATGCTAATTACAAACACCGTCGAACTTGTTGCTCGCAAGATAATGACGTCACGATAGGTAACCATAGGAGGGCGCCACCAAAGCATCTCACCTCTTATAGACCGTTCAGGAGCGCCGCCATCTTGAATTGTCGTCACTTCCAGTATGGGCGAAAACATTGTTTTGCCGTCGCCACGCCAGTAGATGACACTTAGGATATAAGCGTAACCGTCACACATTATCGTTTTGCCTCCCCCTTATTTTTTTACTAGTTACAGGTTCAAACATTTTAGTATTTTTTCTGCGCCCATACCGGATATGCCTATTAGGTGGCTGGGGACGAGAGTACACAGAAAAGGTCTATAGACTCTGACAGACGCTTGTATTGGACGGTGGCTCGTGCATGATGGAACGCTAGAGCGCCGCTTTCATGATCGCGTCTGCTAAGCGTTGCAGACGTTTTTAGACGGGGGCGGAATAGCAGACGGACGGAGGCGAAAACGGACGACGACGCGCAGCTTACGTGTCCGCGTCTCACGGTCATTGCAGACGACGATAGACGGCGTTGAAATAGCAGACGATTCCGGAGACTGCCGCGCGTCTGCTCGCACGACTAGCGGGCAGCGTTAGACTTCCGGACCAGACGGACCGGAAGACGCGAAAGAGAGACGCTACGCTTGTTAGCGTGTTCGGTCGAGCATTTATGCCAGTCCAGTAGTGATGGGCGAGGCCACTGATTTGTGGGCGGGGCTTAGAGCGGGCCATGACCTCCACCGAAAATTGCGTCTAACGGCGTAAGTATTGCGCGTATGTTATTTTTGTTCGTAAAACAATTATTTTCAAAAATAAGTGTCGCATTTATGCCCTTTAAAAAACATACAAAAAAAACATTTTTTCTTGCAGATAAAACATCATGCAAAAGACAGTCTGGAGGCAGTGTCCGAGGCATTCCTTTTACTCTGACGGTCCTGTAACATTGGTCATACAAGCGCTGTCTGGAAACATGTTGGAAGCCTGCATGAAGCAAGCATGCTTCGAAAAGGCTTGAGGCGTGTCCGCAGCTCACTCCGTCCTCACGTCTGCTGAGAACGTCGAGTCTTTTGTAGGATGTATATGTGATCAGTGTGTCTGTGGCTTCAGAGCGCGCAGTTTAATCCATAAAGGAATGCGCGCAGATCCGCTCCGAGTGGAGGTAAACAACAAAAAAAAAATCTAATTCACAAAACTTCTTAAAACTGTTGAGTAACAAAGTTGACCCGTGCATGTCCACATCGCCGGTCATGTAACTCAAATGCTCTTGTCAAGTTGTGTTACATACTTTTGGCAGCAACTTCGTATCTGAGAAATACTTTCGAAAATCGGTATGTAGCGCTCTAACTTCAATTACCCTCGTGCGTGACTTGCACTGGCGTAATAACTAATCGTATATGTTACTTCCGCCATTTCTTCTCTTCTTTTTTTTTTTTTTGGGTGGCGGGAAGGTCATTGTAAACAACGAACTTAGCCTATTCCGGCTTGGCGGTTTGCTGCAGTCACACATTTCGTCTCAGATAGGTTCTGGTCTGGGTCGCCTTCATGCCCGTACGAAAAAAAGCAGTCCGCAGACACGAGGGCCGCCGCCTATAAGGGTCGGCGAACGCGCGTCTCCATGCGTGTCCATCAAGGAACGTCTTGTGACAATTTATAATAATAATAATAATAATAATAATCTTTATTTTTCGGGTGCCCTAAAACGGCCGAGCGGCCTTCTCTTAGGTACACCAACTCGTACAATAGAAACTCTTAAACAATAATCCTACTCATTAAAAAAGAAATAGATATGCATATACACTGACGCGCTATGAAGTGACCAAAAGTTGGTCCAACTGACAGCGAAATGTAGGCAGGGGTGTGGTGATGTCAACTTTAGGTGGCACAATGCTGTTGTCTGTAAACGAGAAAGAGGTGACACACGGCATGGTGAGCAAATATCAAAACAGGTGAACTGTCTCGTCGCGCAGAAAGGGACATGGAAATTGATTTTCCTAATTAGCCATGAAGAATCAATGGCACCATTAATGATCTTATGCAGGAATACCAAGTCAAGGACTGTTCTTCTGTGGGATAAAAGCTTCAGCGAAAATCTATTTAGTAAGCATTCATAGTCATAATACACGCGTCGTCCAATCCATCTATCATAAACAATTCGAACAAATCTTTTTTGCACACGTTCTATGATCAAAGCCTGTGTTACAGATATTGAATTCCAAATCACAGAAGCAAACTCAAGCCTTGAAACCACTAAGGAATGAAAAAGATGTATTGAACAATGGGGCTTTTTAAAATGCTTGTTCAAACGCGATATAACTCCTGGAACTTTCATTGCAGAGCTGACAAACAAAAGATACATGATTTTTAAAAGTTAATCCGCAGTCAATGAACACACCAAGATCCCTTACAATTGACACTCGTTCAATCGGATTTCCCTCAAGATTATAAGTGTTATTAATGATCGCACGGCGTCTGCACAAAGATATCACTTTTGTTTTTAAAAGATTAAGAAATAACTGATTTTGTTTACACCACTGCGCTATATTAGACACATCATGTTGTATCAGATCACAATCTAAAGGACAGCGAACACTCTTGAACAACTTGATGTCGTCAGCAAATAAAAGCACTTCAACGTTCTTTACACATGACGCTATATCATTTATAAAAATTGAAAACAGTAGAGGACCCAGAATTGATCCCTGGGGTACGCCTGATATTGAGAAAAACTCTTTGGAATAACTGTCAGCGACCCGAACACTATTTGATCGAAAAGACAAATAACTCTTACACCAGTTACACAATTCTGGACAGACACCATACAGATGTAACTTGGACAAAAGCAACACGTGACTCACTTTATCGAAGGCTTTTGACAAATCAGAGTATATTGCATCTACTTGTTCTCCATTTAAAACAAACAGGCACACAGTAATCTAAAAAGGTGCACAAATTTGTTTCCACAGACCTACCTTTTAAAAAACCGTGCTGCAAGGGCGTTAATTTTTGACGGAAATAAAAAGTCATCCTGCTATGCACAACAATCTCAAAAACCTTGTATGTCCGCTAGCCAGGGTGGATGTGAAGCGAGGCTACTACGAAAAACAAGCAAGAAAAAACAAAAAAAAATCAGGCAGTTGGACTTTCTTTTTTTCGGCTTGGGATTTAAAAAGGGAAAGATGGAGATACATTCGATTCCGAAAGCAACTGTTTTGGTTGTTCCACACTGCTGCTCAGCGGTTTCGAATTCTACCCATCGACATCGGGGTACACTTTTGGCGTAATTTCAGGGGGATTCAACCGCTATTTATGTGTACCCTTTTCCTCATAGATGGCGCAGAATGTTTCCGGAACAAACGGGTTGGATGCTCGCAGCTGCGCATGCAGGTCAGGCGCTCGAGGTGGGCTCGGGCCACGGGCTCTTCGCCGCCGATCTCGAGCTAGATCTTCGTCGCTCTGCGTCCGCCGTTGCCGGATGCGGCCAAAGGGCGGTGCGCGATAAGAGCCAGTACATACGTAGATTATATTGCGTTAAAAGTAGCGCAATCTGTGTCGATGCACGAGGCACGTGCAACGTGCAGCCCTTGGGAAGATCATGGCGGCACTGCGCAGCACTGAGCTAGATTTCGGACGTTATTTTCTTCCCAGAAGTGGCGGGCGGCACGTGTCTCAAGCATTTCTACAACAATGAATGGCGCCACTTTTCCCAGGATAGAGGGGCTTTACCCCTCTGTCCTGGGAAAAGTGGCACAATTCATTGTTTTGGAAATGCTCGAGACACGTGCAGCGCGCCACTCCTGGGAAGAACATGTTGCATAGTTTATTTTTGCTGCTAAAAAAAAAAAAAAAAACTTGTCAGCAAGAAAGAAAACAATATCCTCTTTCTTGCTGACAAGAGGTTTAAACTTACATAGATCCCACAAGCGTTCACAATGTCAGTTCTTGTTTTGACAATATTAGGCCTAGGTAGACGTCGACTCAAACAAAATTCGTGTTTCTCAATCTTTTCTTTTAGACAGGTAACGTTACGTTCTAAAGCTTTCGCATCTATCTATCCCAACCGCTAGCGTCACATTCTCATTGAGTTTGAGCTTTCTGCGATGCATAGTTTCAATAGATCCTGACATAATTGCGCCAAGCTCCTAGTATTGCCGCCATTTTGATTCATGGTGTGAGCAGTTTATTCTTGACTTCTCTATTCTTGGTGAGCTGATTCGAAATCGGGGTCACAAGTTGTTTATAAAGACATTTCTTGTATCCTGAGATTTTGTTATTCACACACCAGCTAAACAAGGACGCATCTTCGCTCCTCCACTAAATGAAGCGCCATTGCTTGGCAGCACTGAAAAATAATTTGTCTTCCTTGAAGAACAGTGTCGTTATTAAAGATCTGTCTAGCTAAGCATGATTATTATATTGCTTGCACACGCAGTGCCAAATATGCATATATTGGCGAGGAACGCTTTCACTACGGTGACGCTCCCTAGCGACCTTGGCAAGGCTGGTTCAGATCGACCCTTTCAAAACTTCGAAAATTGGAAAAGACCGAAATGGTGATTGTCATGCCACCAGGGACTTACAGCCAATCGCCTTGCGAGGGTTTGGTCGTCTGTATGTTAGTATATGTTTTTGTCCTGCAATCAGATCAGGGAAGGCAATGGCGCTGCTCTCCCAGATTCTAACTCAGAAATCTTTTTGTGGCGCCCTCTTAGGGTTTCCACCCGTCGTATCATGACAAGGATATGTTTCGCCGTGGCGTCACGAGTTTAGACACTGGCATTTACCATTAGATGCGACAAGTGCAATGGTGTGTTTAAAAAGCATAGTAGAATCTAGGAGCTACCGCGTTTTCAAACCAGCACCGTCGAAGTTGACATTCTGAGAATGCTCTTATGCCCGTAATTTGGCCAATCGTGGAAAGCCGACGACAGCGACGTTTTTGGTCGCGGACGTCGCTAATACACCATTCCAATATTTACCAAATAATACATGGGTTGCACGTGACGTCATATCCTTCCTCCTTTCTGGTGGCCAAAACCTGCTGTTATACTTCGTTTCACCTTATGTGCGAGCGAAGGCAAAGCTGGAAGCGCGAGCACGAAAGCTCCGTGCCTTCAGGCTTTGCTCGAGCGCGCGAGCTGGGTAGAAACGCAAAAAGCGCTGGCCTCGCGCTTCTAGCTTTGGCTTCGCTCGCAGATAAAGTGAAACGAAGTGTAATGAAGCTGTGCTCACTCGTTTCCGCTCGCTCGCGACGCTCGTGTACTGCTCGTAGAATATGCACAGTAAAGGCTACGCTCGAGGAAGTTCGGCCACCAGAAAGGAGGACCAAATTACGTCAGTGCAACCTATGGAGTATTCACTGGGCGCCATATTTGTGGGTAATGTCAAGAGCGCATGCTCTAAACGAGCCCACATCAATAGGCTGCTAAGACCGGAAATCTTGAGGGTGATGATTGCACGTTACAAAAGAACTGTGGAAGCTCGCCATCAGCACGCGCTCAGCAGTCGTGCACACAGCTATGTCCGCCAGTTAATACTTCCTATATTCACACCTCAGCACGCGCAGGTTTGTAGCTTCAGAAAACGTACATCGCGCGCGTCAGACCCGCTAAACTCGCGGACAACTTTCAGTGGCATTTTAAAAGTTAAGAGTGCGCGTGCACAGCTTTGATGGGCGCTCAAGATGCGCAAGCGCACGCGCGCCCGTAGCTTTGACTAGCACAAATTGTTGTGTGTATGTTTATACAGCCGGAAGTTAGTCTGCCTCAGTGGGCGTCTGGTGTCTCAGCTGTAGATGAGCAATTTAGCCAGTGCGGTACAACCGCTAACCTGGGGTCTTTAACGTGCACCACGCAGTAGTGATACACGAACGCACGCCGGCACGACGCTCATCCAGATCGAAACGGGCAGGGGCGGGGACTACGTAACTACAAAACGTTGTCCACAAGTATGACACGCAAAATGGCATTGGATAACAGCCGTTTTATGAAATGGTAAGCATAGAGAGAGAGAGAGAGAAGAAAAAATAAATGTGTTTTGGAGAAACTTTTATACTTTGTCTCATCCTACAATGGACTAAAGGCCAAAGCTACGGTCCGCCAGGTCCAATCACGTTCCACGTTGAACTATGACGTGCTTAACAATGATTAGGGGTGGACGAATAGTGCTCCGAATCAAAAAGCGCTGCATCATGTTTATAGCTTCGACAGTGCAAAGAGCTTGTATGTCGTGGCTTTCTTTGCAATGTAAAATTAATGAGTCACTTAGTGCCATTCGATTCGAACCACTGTCCACCCATCCCCATCAGTGATCCGAGATGCGGGCACCGATAGGCGCATCAAAGCGCAATACCATGCAATTTCTAAGTGACTCCTGATTGGATCTGGCGGTCCGTAGCTTTTGCCTTTAGTCCATCGTAGGGTGAGACGAAGTATAGCTTGAAATTGTCTATATTTGATTCCAACGTCCGCTTTGGCTACCAAATGAAAAAGAAATATGACAATATAATATATGCTCCTAGAACAAAGACGCTGCCTTACAAGCATTCCTCACAATAAGAAAGAGGAGGACGTATAAACCAACACTAGTTACAATAACAAGCTTCCGCTGTGGTTCCCATGCCGGAGGCCAGCGCTGAGCACAGATATTGGACACCATGAGCAGCGTGCCGCTGGGACTCCTCACAGATTGAAGACATCCCAATGCTAAAGCAGCACTCGTGTCATTGCCCTGCCCTCACGCGCTGGCCTGCGCTAGATAACAACACTATGACCTTGATATTTCTTAGGTCTTGTATAATCCTTGTTATTTCCAATGCATGGCTTATCTTTTATTTATTTTTACTGTTTGTCAAGTTTGGTTTTTGCAACCTCACCGTGAAGCATCAATATTTTTTCGAGTAAAAATGCCTCGATGTTTTGTTTTTGTTTTTTTTTTTCTTTTTTAGTGTGATACCACTTGGCAAGCTCCACGTAGGAGCGTCGTTCGAAAACGGCTCTTCCCTTCCGCCTTCACGCGAGCAAGTACAAGCGGATACCGATCCTAGCGAAACTGCTCGCACGGCAACGGAAAAGCATCGTTTTCAAACGACGCTTTTTTTGTGCATCCGATGCGCCAATGTACGAGGCCAGTGCTCCGTGTAGCCCTTGGAAGCAAATCTCGGCAGCACTGAAATGAGCGGCCTCTGGAAGCAAATGACGGCCGAGTGGGCTAGCGCACACCAGCTGGAGCACGTGGAGCGAAAGCTCGCGCTGCAGAACCCAGGGATCCTGAGTTCTATACCCATCCCTGCCCGTTTCGATCTGGATGAGCACCATACCGGCGTGCGGTCGTGTATCACTACTGCGTGATGCACGTTAAAGACCCCAGGCTAGCGGTTGTACTGCACTGGCTAAATTTCTCATCTACAGCTGGGAGACTCGTCGCCCGTTGAGGCACACCTAGTTCTAGGCTGTATAAGCATACACTCAACCCAATCTTTTTTTTTTTGTGCATAAATGTGCCGGTGACTCGCTTCCGTTTCTCGGCGCAGCGCGGTCAAACGCACTAAAAAGCAACTGTGTGTATGGGCATTTAAACTCCCTATTATGCATGGGATTAATTCTTACTGTTATTCAGAATCTGGTTTCGGCAGCATTGCAGGCATCAATCTTTTTCTTGTGTCACAAAGAAACACGACCGCTCTCACTGATGTAACGCTTAAAATCAAAATATTCGTTTGCAGGTAATATGTATTTATTTGTGCTCGTAAGCGCAGGCGCCAAAGAGAGGCACGCAGCCCGTACAATGAATGCCTCAGAGGCCCGTCCAGGGGGTGATAATGATAGTACAGTGCGATATAATGTGGGGCACTGATAATGTACAGTACGTGAGGCGTCACGAATGAGGGGCCTAAGCTGATCGCAGGTGTGTGGCAGCTTCGCGACACGTTGGTTATGGGCAAGTTAGTTATTCTTTTTTGCAAATGTCAAAAAGTGCCGACCAACGGAGCCATCAATTGTAATTCTGTTGTGTGTATGCTTAGACAGCAAGACGTTAGTCAGCCCCGAGGGCGTCTGGCGTTTAGTTGGAGATGAAAGCCAGTGCAGTATACCCTTGCTTGTCTGACGTCTTTAACGTGCATCACGCAATAGTGATACATGACAGCACGCCGGTGCGATGCTCATCCAGGTTGAAACGGGCAGGCGCGGGGGATTAAATTCACGATCAGTGGGCTTTACAGCGCGAGCTTTCGCTACACGTGCTACTTATGCCGAGCAACCAGACAACTCGGTCGAATTCGAGCTCTAGAGAAAAACAGGAACAACAAGAAAATCTCCGGTTTTAACATTAAGTACTAGTGTCGCCATCTCGTTTAACTTTTCGGAAATAAAATTAACAGGGTGACTAGTGTCGCCATCTCGTCGGGGTCTTAAAATTAAGATTAGAGCCACCCCTCGTACGTACGGCCAAGAGTTTTGTCACGTTGGTCTTCTAAATATTTGTATTTTCAAAAATTCCTCAAAATGCGCTCAGAAGAGTCAAAACGGTCATATTTCTGGATTTTACTAAAAATCTCCTGCGCTCTCAAAAAAAAAAAAAAAATCTAAGGGCCGTACAACCTTCAATACGTCTTCATAATTAAAAACAAAAAGAATGAATACTTTCGTGCATTCCTGAAACCCAGGTTTGTGTAGCGAAATTTTCCCATTGAGTGACGAGCAGTTGAATCCCCCTTAAAGGGGCGGTGCAACGAAATTCGACTGGAAGGTTCTTCACTGGCACTAGTGGGACTCAAGGATACTCGCACGCAATGCCACTGGCCAAGAGACTCCTTTGTTGCGGTGTAATTTCAAGGTCAAAAGCGAGCGTTTTCATTCAATCTCTCCTTCGCAAAACTTGATGACGTAACTCGGTGGCCGCAGCACCTCCCAGTGACGATATTTGAATGTGGCTCATATATTGGAGCCGAGCATTGCGTTGGCACTCGATTTGGGCTCGTGATGATCGATAGCTCGAGAAGCATTCGGGTAGTGGCCCGTGTCCAATCGCTGCAATGACGACAATAGCCGAACCATAACAATGTCTGGAACTCAGCGCGTGTCCTATGCTTTGCCGACCCCAGCGCGTGGCTATGATCAACATTGGCGGCATATAATCGGGTCCAGATCACGTGGCCACTTGTTTTGGCTGCGAGTTGAGGGAATGAACGCCGCTCATTTTCTTTAATTTTTTCTGCGATTTCAATTGCGTGCTATGTAAAACGAACGGGTGTTTCACAGGTCATTAACGTCAGGGATCCGTTGTAAACGGTATTTGGGCAAAGTACAAAAATCGTTGCATCGCCCCTTTAAGCAACGTGGGGAAAAGGAGGAGACCAAGGAAGGACTTCGTCATCCACGATAAAGTATCCATCCACGGTTAGGTGCAGCGGATGTTTTAAACTAAAGATTGAGCCGGACCGGAGTCTTAAGGCCCGACCCGACTCGGCCCGTTAAGGTCCTGACCCAAACCCGGCCCGAGTCCGACTATGGCTCGTGATCGTCGGCCCGAACTTGACTGAAGCCCGACTGTTATTTTTACATCAGCCGGACCCGAGTACCACCCGAACGAGTTTTACGGCTGGCTCCTAAGATTTTTTAGAACGGAAGTACAGCACGTAATTCCTAGGATGGTGAGAGTGACCGTCGTACAAATATTCAAGAAAGAAACAAAGCGGGGAAGCGCTTGTTGGAGATAGAAATCCTACCACTTCGTTGTGAAACTCACGCCGAAAAACAGAGCCATCCCCGAAGCATAAGAAAGGAGGGTTAATTTTTTTCTTCGTCATATTTAGTAACGATGCGGACAGGTCTGGAAGGAAGGTTGAAAGTTTGACGATTGAGCGGGCGAGAGTGGTCCCATGATTCAGTCCACGGATGCTGTTCAAATCAATACGCAACATATGTGCCGTGTTTGTAGCGCTGTAACTGCGTTGCGTGGATGTTTTTGAACGCTGGGAGTTAGTGAGCCACATAGGATATTTCCTGCCTCGACCGTATACGGGGTATCTGGCCAGTGCACTACCACAGCTGGCCTGGGTGCATTAGCCACGATAGTGCGAAAACGTTTCTCACGCTCGACCACTAATTCTGTGTAGAAATAAGATCTACCTTAGATTTGCATAGTAAGATTCACAGCAAATTGAGAAAAATGTTCATTACACTTAGATTTATATTCGTACTCAGAAACGTCAACGAAGGCATTTCATTTTCTTAAGTTTTCTCAAGGCTTGAGGACATTCCAGAGGGGAGCGAGTTACATCACTGGAATTCAACGACAGTCAATAAAAAACACCCTATGAATGCAATTTAGTGATATGCCGGAATGCGAACATTGTTAAGGCCATTTTTAGAAGCGGCGCTATCAGATATTAATACCACAGACGCTGAAAGGTGGTTCCATAACACTGTGGTTCGGGGCATGAATGAATTGCGAAAAGTATTACTTTTACACGAAGCTACGCCCATCTTGTGTTGGTGATCGAAATGTGATGATATGGGAGGAGATGTTAATAGCTTGGTACGCAAAATATGATTGTGCTAGTAGATTTAGGGCAACATGTGCAAACGCGAAAATTCTTTACGTTATGTAAGGTTAGGCAGGTTCAAATTTTATTTCATATAGATGTTACGCTGACAGTGGTGTGATAATTAGTAAGTATATTATCCGGACGGATCGATTTTGAATAGCTTCAACTGTAGATGTTAGTACGTCAGTACCGGGGTTCTAAATCAAAGAGGCATATTCATTTTTAGTGCGAACAAGTGTTTTGTAAAGAAGTAGTTTAAGCGATAAGGAGACTGCCAAACAATTTCTTTTTAAGCAACCCAGCACGCGGTCGCCGTTACTTATTACGTATTCAATATGAGTTTCCCAGGACAGATTGTATGAAATATGAGCCCCCAAATATTTGTAGGATGTTACCTATTTTGTAAAGGAGTAGGGTTCAGGTAATAACAAGAAGCACCACTGTGAAGCCGGCAAACCCCCAATGCTTTACATTTGTTGGTGTTAAGCTGCATTTGCCATAAGTCACACCATCCAGATACATGGTCAAGGTCACATTGAAGAAAAGAAACATTGGAATGGTTGGTCACTTCATGATATATAACACAGTCGTAAGCAAACAAAATTACAGAATATGAAACACAGGAGGGTAAGTCGGTAATATATATAAGAAAAGGAAGAGGACTCTATACAGAGCCCTGCGGGACCCCGGACGTCACAGAAGGTGAAGGTGGGGACGTGTCATTCGTGAATACAAACTGAGGCCGGTTAGTTAGGAAGGCGTAAATTTAAGATAGTGAGCAGGAATAAATATTAAGTTTGCTTTGTTTATGAATTAGTAGTCGATGTGTTACCTTATCAAATGCTTTAGCGAAATCAAGGAATATGGAATCACCTTGGGAACTTTGATCAAGAATGAGGTGAAGGTCGTCAATCAAAGTTAGCAGCTTGGTTTCACACAAAAATGACTTACGAAACCCGAGGTGGGCGGGATTAAAGAAGTTATTAGACTCCAAGAAGTTTGCTAATTGTGAAGAATTGACGTGCTCACGAATTTTGCAAGGAATGCTTGTTAAGGATATGCGACGACAATTGAAAAGTGAATGTTTATCACCCGTTTTGTGGAACGGCACCACCTTTTCCTCCTTCCAGTCGTCAGGTAAATAACCACAATCAAGAGACTGATTGAATAGTTCGTGAAGTATTATAAACTAATATTATTTGGTACCGTTTACAAATTTTGAATTAGAATCGACTACCGCAAAACCAGATATCTTTGAATTATCGATCACATTAACAATTGTACAAGCGTCAATGGTAACCGGGTACATAGGTACGAATGCATTATGTTGAAATGGAGGTAAAGAAGATAAAGTAACGTCTGAAAATGAAGCTACAAAAGCGGAGTTCAAACCAAGGGAACACACACTAAAAGTTACAGCATTTCCGGAAGAAATAATCAATGATATTGACGGTCTTTCGTTTCGGTTAATTATATTCCAAAACTGCACTGGGTTGCTTGTTAGAAGGAATGGTAAAGTTGCATTAAAATAGGTAGCTTATGCATTTTCAATTGCACTTTTGTCATTATAGGGAACAATATGGTATGGAGACTATTTTTTTCGTTTTTCGTTTTTTATTGTTAGAGAGTCCTTTAAAGATGTGCTAAACCATGGTGAATGAGGGGAAATAGAAACTATTTCGTAATGGAACATACGTGTTAGTAAGATGTATAACCTGCATTTTAAATATTTCCCAATTTGATGGATTGACTGTTCCGAAAAGAGCAGCAAGTAATCACCAAGAAATAGAGAAAGTTCACTGTTGATAGTCTCGAAGTTACTTTTAGCATTGTCGCGTATCTTTTTAAGGCTGTTTGAAGCATTTCTAACTGGAACATTGATGACAAATATATTAAGGAATGATCACTTACGCCCGGCATATTGCAGATTGAAGATATTAGAGAAGATGATGTTGTTAAAATCAGATATAATATGTTGGCTGAGGTAGGAGTTATCATAATAGAAAGGGTACCAATTAACTAAAGCCGAAATCATTACAAAAGTTTTTAAAGCCAGTTACGTCTGATGAAAACGGGTGACTATAAGAAATCAAGTCAGTCCCGACTATATTGGAATAGTTAAAATTGCCCAAAAGAATGATTGGAAAAGAAGGAAAACGTACAAATAGAAGGTTTATTGCGTCATGAAGACTGGAAACGAAGGAAGGATTATTAGATGAAGGACGATAGCATACGCCAAAAATACTTTTTTTCATGATTCAAGTGCAAACAAATCCATATTATTTACAATTTGCTATTCAAGCGTACACAAAACGATTCAATGTGACTTCCAATTACGATTAGTAAACTGCCATTAGTCCTCCCGCCTCTACCACACGATAAACTTTAAAGCTGTTTGCACAACAATATATTTTAGAATTTTTAACACTAGAGGAGAGCCACGTTCCGATTAAAATCACAATATCAGCCCTCGATGAGTCCACAGCAGAGCACAAGTCGTCCCTATGACACATAACACTCCTCTTATTACTAAAAAGTACCGAAGAATGTTTGCTTTTATCAGAACGGTTAGTTGGAACAGTTCCTAGGCCTGTGTTATCTCTCGCGTGCCTATCAGGTGCGAGACCAAGCTCGAAAACCGTATCAGTAGTCGCGTTGTACTGTAGCACATTTTGTTGACATGCGGTTTGTTATACCGGAGCTGATACCGGCAATTCGTGGCTTTAAGCCGGAGAAAAATCTTAACCGATATACGTCGCGCTTCCTTTCTGTTTTAGTCGCGAGTAAAGTACTTTGTCTTTGGCCTTAAAGGAAGAAAACTTTATAACTACTGGGCGACATCTGTTAGGATTAGTGCAGCCGATGCGATGTGCGCGATCAATAAAACCTGGAGGTACCTGAAGCCCAAGGAAACGGGAAATGAACTCGCGAAATTTTGTTTCACTTACGGCGCATGTTTACGACGCAACATCGGGAAGACCATAAATAATGAGGTTATCACGTCTTGAACGATCTTCCAGGCCATTAAGACGCTCTTATCAATTAACGTTATCGTTCCGCAGAGCTTCAGTGACGCCCTGCATCTCATAAAAACCGTTGTCGGTTACTTCAAGCGCCGAAACCTTACTTTTAACAACAACGAGTCGACCTCCTATGTCATTAAGTTTTGCTTCAATGGATTTTTGGTTTTTTTTTCTATTTCACGGCTTTTATTAAACGGTTCTGCCCCTCCCATGATTTTATGGCACGAGCATTAAGGTAATTCAATAGCTTGCACAGATCAGCTAGTTGTTTCGCATGGATTTCGGTCATGGGGCCGGGGTCAAGCTCTACGTCACCGGAGAGTATTAACAGTGACCTCAAAACATAAAAACAAGCAACTAGTAAAGCACAAAATACACTTGGGCATGGAAACAGGAAAAGGCAGTGGTTGTTAGTTTTCTTTGTCTACAATTATGGAACGGAACCAATCTCCACGAGGATGCCCACAGCATAAGAGCGATACATTCCTGAGCTGTTTCCATGCCCACTGAAGTGTCCGAGGGCGCTCCGCAGTTTTAAAGACAGGCCGCCAGTGAGCGACGATTTCGATGCGGAAACCTTCCCGAACGAAGTGAAGACGCACGCTGCGGCCAATTTGCGGGACCCGCCGACGAAGTTATCCGGAGTGTCATTCAACAGTTGAACACGCGCTGATGGGTTGGCGATGACTGGTTGAAGTGGAAGTGACCAAGACCACAGAATGAACAGCGATGCCAAAATCTGCAAAAGGATGCACACAGCATTAGAGCGATGCATTTCTAAGCTGTTCCCACTGTACTTAAGTACTCCGGTGATTTCTTCATGGTCCCCGATTTGCTTGAAATTTTGCTAAACTCGCCAAACAACAATGCTAAAATAATATCCCAAATATTAGGTCAAAATTAATGTTTTTCACAAAGTTATTGAATTTACAGTTTTGGTCCTCACCGTGTTTTTCAAACTGAAAGTCTCTACTGGCAACCACGAAAAAGTGACGTCAGTGGAAGGCAGGGGTTCATTTTTTGGACTGTAGAATTTGTTCCCAACAGATTCGAAGCAGTTTCATGGTGTCAAATGAATGCTCTGGAAGCTCACTCCAGTCCCCGCGCTCCAGCACGGAACTAATGATTGGCATATTCTATTGTTTAGACTTCTTGCTCGACTGGCAAGCCTGCCCGCCACTGACGTCACGGCACTGAAAAGTGCGGGTATGTTTGAATGTTGGTTTTTGCATCATTTTCATTTGCCGATTTCGCAATAACTATTATGAATTTCGCGATACTAAATAGCATACCAGAAAGGGTAAAGGCCGGGGAGTCAGAAAATATAGTTAGTTGAGGTAGCTCAAAAATCGCCGGAGTACCCCTTTAAGGGGGAGAATTGTAATCAGAGTGGAGAATCAAAATCAAGATGATTTAAATCGTTATTTAAATCACACCGGTTCCTATGGTGATTGAAATCAAACTTTTTCCACAGAAATAACCCCAAAATACTTTTTATTTACTGCTTTTCTGTTATTTGATGCTTTCAATGTGCACTTGCTTTGTCTTTAAATTAAATAATCAAGAGACCAACTCTTCTGAGCAAATCAGAATGTCGAACTTTTTTTCTACGTTCCACTTCGTTTGTCCGTAACGTAATGTCCTTCTGCAAACAAATCAGAACGCGAAAGAAACAAAAACATGAAAAGGAATGTTTTATTGCAAACGAATCTGAACACGAAAAAAAAAAAGCAAATGCAGCTTATTCACTAACTAGAAAGATACGCTGATTTTGCTCTAGTATGGCGGATTTACGTCAATAAAAGCGTTGTTTATTAAATTAACTTTAGAAGTCTAAATGTGCAGAAATCCTTTCTTCCATACTTCTATAAGTGACCAAACAAACTAATTAATCAATTTGGCATGTTTATAAAGATATTTATTGATAAATAATCACTTTTTTCTAGTTTTAGTACTTTAAATAAAACAAATCTGACTCAAGTTGAATAAGTTTGACTTATTTTTGTTTTTCACCACGCTTTTTTCTGCCTTGATTGTACTTGCACTCGGGAACCCTAGTCTATAATGATCGTGTGAATATCAAGACTGGATTAATTTACGAAATTTCAACACTTGTATTGTATGAGAGAAGAGGAATCTATACAACTCGCAGCAGGTTTTTTTTTTTGCTTGTAAAAAAGTTCTAGGAAAGAAACATTTGTAAATGGAAAATTCGTACGAGCATTTATACGCTTCGTACCGGCGTCGTCATTTTAGATGTTCCAGCTTGCACCCACTTTCCGCCACTTTTTGCAAGTTCAAAGATGTTGTGGGGGATTACCAAAGTTCTTAAAAATGATTTTCTAGATTTGGAAAGTTCGATTTGTTGGGCACCGACAAGTCAATCTCTGCCCGACCCGACCCCAACGAAGCGAGAAAGAAATACACCCGAAAACGACCCGAGCACGATGAGGGCGCCGGTATCTTGTCCCGAGCCCGACCCGGCATTGGAGAAGGGTTAGGGTTTTCGGGTTTGTTCGAGCCCGCGCTGACCTCTACCTTAAACTGGAAGATTATGTACCGGGATGCCGCATAAAGAAGCTAGTCCCTTGAGCCTTATTCACTATGATAGATTGGTCTTCGAAGAACACAATGCCTGCACCCAGGAATTCCCAAAGAGAACCCGTCTTGAAGAGTCGGCATCTGCGCCGCAGAAACCGTGAGGCTCCCCAAGAGGATTGTGAACCGACCGAAAAAGATGAACGTTTCGTGTACGAGGGAATTTCCAACACAGCCCGAAGAGTAGGGCATACGAGACTCGGCGATAGTTTCCAAACAATTAAGGCGTTCGATTCTTACTTGATGGCTTCTCCAGTGGCCTTTGACCAGAGTCTGTCCAACGGTGTAAGATATACTCTTTAGGTGAGGACTCTGCCCGACGCGGAGCGTCCAGATAGCGTCCTCTCACGAGGGAATGCGCGCACCCAACAACCCACGGAGAACTAGTGACGCTCGCCGGCGAGACGACGAAACTGTCAAAAGAACACAAATAAAATATCTCGATGCCATGGCATCTCCCGTGCAGCCGGCCCGCATCCTTGAGCAAGGAGCAGCGTCATTACATTAGCTCAGTTATGGAACTGCTCATAGACGCTGCTTACACGAGCAGTACCCCTCCCCCTTCATTCACCATGACTCCCTCCCGTCGTTCGACGGGCCGGACGGCTTCTATGGTAACTGCAGTGTATTCTGTGGAATACGTACGCATCGAAGCGTGGCGTCTAGATGGCGTTCCACCGTACTCTATAGAACACACAGTTAGTAAATGAAAATCTAGATGGCGCTTCGAACGACGGGAGGCGGACTGAAGTGAGTGAGGGGGGTACTCCCTTCCGCGGAAGTTCCACAACTGAGGTAATTTAGTAACGTTGGCAAGGAGCTCGTGCTCGTCTGATGCCATGACGACAAGATATTGTATGCACAAATAAAAAACTTGGCAAGCATAAATACCCTGTCAGTGTCTCTTTAAGGAACCGGAGGAAAGCGCTGACTATAGCTAGGGCGGCCATTTTCGTGGAGGGATGACCGGGCTGAGGCACGCGCCAATCTGGCGCACAGCCGTACTCTATTCGAACGCTTCTATTTCATACAGATTCTTCCGCCACAGGAAAAAGCGTGTGAAGCTTTCTGCAAGGGCACTGGCAGCCTACTATTCTAGCTGTTGCACCCTGCTAACCCTGCTGCTCAAAGGGGTCTGTTTCTCGTGGTCTAATGGTGTATTGTTGTCAGGCACGCAACCAGGATTTTGTTTCGGGGGGGGGGGGGGGGCGCCCATGACACAATGCTTTATGAGGGGGAGGGGGGAGAGGAGGCCCCAGCAAAATGGAAGACTTTGAAGGGGGACTTTGAAGCCCCCCCCTGGCTACGTGCCTGATGCCCCGAATTGCGCGTCAACATCATGGAAGACTTCTGGCATGTCTTCCCACCAGATGCCCAGTAATAAATCCCTAAGCACCACGTGAAAAAAAAAAGATACCAAAAAGAAACCTTGTTGTGAACAAGTACTCACCTACGGTGTGCGCGTAAGGTCCTCTATTGAGAAAATGCTCATACCCTGCGATTTTTGTGCCGTGACATTACCTCTGGTTGAGTCAGCATTCAGGTCTTCGACCAGCGCTGCAACGATGCTTTTTCTAGTGATTCTAAGAATTCATACTCAGAGAATTAACGTTCACCGCCAGTCACCGAGAATCTAGCAGCACCTTACGCGCATGCCGCATTTTCAGCACAACGTAAGGAACAGGGCATAGCAGGCTCCGCGATAGTTTCCAAACGATTTCGCGTTTGCTTCTTCTTTGTCGGCTTCTCCAGTTTGCTTTGACCGATTTCAAAGAGGGGAAGAGAGCACGCGTGCGCAGCTTTGATCAGCGCTCGAGCGCGCTGTCCCTCCCGTCCGGCCGTCTCTCACGCGACGCTCAAGCAGCTCAAACGCGTACCCAGTCCGGCCATGTCTGGGGCACACCGGTTTCGTTCGGCGTCGCCATGTGGCGCCACCGACCTTGCCTTCGTCTTCATCGTTCTGAATGGCGTCCGAACGGCCCGCGTCACTCGAGCGGAGCCTCGGCCGCTCGATTGTGGTTCCTCATCCGCTGGGAACGACCTGCCGAATAATGCCCTTTTCGGTGATGAAAAAGGAACGATAAGATGCAAGCAGCGCACCTAGTGCAAAGAGTGGTGCATTCATGGGTGAATGTAAGAAGGCGAGAGGGGATGGCCGCCCCCCTAAGCCCCACAAGGACAAGCAAGAAAGACATCTTGTCGTATCTTATTTAGTGTGTTTTTGTTGTATTTTCAATTTTTTAAATGAACTATAGTATTTATTTTCATGTATCTATATGTGTGCGTACTGTGTATTCATTTTTTTTGTTTCTCTATTGAACGCTGCTGCCTGTAAACGGGGGAGCCTGAGCCCAGTCAAGCTGTTCTTGAACAGCTTTTTGCCTCGGCTCCCCTCCAGAATTTCTGGAGAATAAAAAGATTTGATTGATTGATTGATTGAATTTTTTTCTTAGGAAAAACGACAGACACCAGCTTTTTTTCCAGGAAGAAACTTTTAGTTTTGTTTTTTGGTGGGTGAAATGGCCAACATTAGTTCAACAAAATAAAGCTTGGCAACGCATCGCCTTAGCATCATAATAGTGATGCCAACGTTACTAGAACCACTCAGTTGGGAAACTGCGATAGAGCCTGCTTTAAAAAAGTGGCGCCGATCCGTACTCGAGAACCGAGGTAATGGCGATCGGAACGCCGCCATTTCTCCTGCAGCGTCTACTCCGGAGTCCGGGAACCGACTGCACGTCGAGTCGGGCCAGGGCCGGTGGCGCCATCTCGCAGGGCCATCTCACAGTAGCTATGTAAAGCAACTTTCATGTTTCAACTCGTCGCTAAAGGGTGGCGCTGTTATCGTATTTAGCTCGGTCTCGGTGGACGCCAGCGGCCCAGGTTTCAAGGGTGAGTTTCCCAACTGAGGTTTTTAGTAACGTTGTAGTGATGCTAAGTCGATTAATTAATGCAAAATTTGTTGATATACTTTTTAAACATTGCTTTTAGGAGTCGTATTCGAATCGCAGTATGGACGGGAATCACTATTAGAGCCCAGACAAATTTAAATAAATTGTGAAATGTTTATGGTTTTTGAGATATGACTCGATCAATCTTCGCGTTTCTTCGCCCAATTTGAAAATTGCGCTAAAAAGGATTGTTGCAAGCCCTCCTCAGAATGACGCTTGGAAGAGTAACCTAGTTGTTTCAGTCACGTCTTCACTTCTGTCGTCGGCCCACCCACCAAGTACACGCTGCAGGGATAGTGACGACATGTTTGATACGACTACGTCACTCTTCCAAGCGTCATTGTGGGCAGGCCTTGCAACGCTCTTTAGAGCGCATTTTTTTTAGATTGAGCGAAAAACGCGAAAACTGATATATGAATATAAGACAAACCATTTTTTTCGCAAATTGTTTTAATTGATCTGATATCTAACAGCATTTGCCGTCAATACTGCCCTATAAACGCAAAAAGAAACGAAAAAGAAAGGGTCCTTACTTGTTTTGACACCAAGAGTTTAGTCTGCCAGAGTATGGTGACATGGTTACCCGCTGTAGATGATAAACTTAGCGAGCGCAGTAATGGTGCAGGACCGCACGCTGGTACGATGCTCATAAAAAAGGGCAGGGGTGTGGGATCGAAGCACCTAGAAGACAAGGCCTGTGGCTCTTCCTCCGAAATGTCATCAGCACACTGTTAGCAAAAAGGCTGGGGTAATATTGGGGGGTAGAATACACCCGATTTTAACTAATTCGAAAACATTTGCATGCAAGGAATAGACAGTCACCAATATCACCCGAGGTCGTAAGAATATGGGTATTGTTCATGAACACACAACCTTACGTGCGAAATACCTCGAAAACACCGACAAGCTCGTTGAAAAACATCTTGGCTGTCCATCACCCTGACCCAAATGACCCGGACGTAGCCCCGATGCTCTGGAAATACCTACCGTTGGAAATATCTACCGCGCCTACCGCGGACATATTGACACCTGTTGAACGTGAGTTCCCAGTTTCTTTTTTAGTTCCTAAGAAAGTAGGTCAGAACACCTAAATAGCGCTATATAAGGACTTCAGCTTGATTTACTCGACTCTATTGTTGACGTGAGATGTCAGGCGGCCGGGACCATAACGTGACGTCATACAAGAGCGGAGAGAATCGTCAGTCAAGGTCGTGTTGCTTAAAATCTAGGTGTTGTTTCTGTGAAATAGTATAGACCAACGTTGGTACAAACGCTTTGCAAACGCTCCAGATTTCAACCGCTATTGGGCAGGAGATCGAACTATAGGGGGCGCTTTATCAAGCTTGTTGTCCCCACAGCCCGGTGTTTACTAACACAGCGTAACAAAGAAATTGAACCTCGCCCAGCACGGTCTGGGCACGAGCGCTTCGCTCTGACCAGTGCTTTAGTTGCACAAGGAGCGGCCTTCGAATTGTCGTCTTCGATTTCTCTGATCAAAAACAAACAAGAAAGTTTGGTTTGTTGTCCCCACAGCTGAAGCGTACCGCTAGAGGCGTGACTGTTCGATCTCCTCCCCAATAGACCCTTTCCGGAATTCAGCGCCATCTGGTGATTCAACTGGCAGTTTAAAGTTTACCGTACTAATGGCGGCAATGAACCTGTGGTCTGCAGTATTTTATGGGGCACCGTCACTTTCGCAAGTCAACGGTAAACGAGAACGCGCGCTTCACTGTACAGTTCTTTTTCAATCTCTTTCAGTGTCGAAGGCGAAAAAAATGCGAACAGTCCGAACGAAGCGCCAGCCCACATAGACACCTTGATAAAATTTTATACATCAAGGGGGTTTGAAGCCGAGTGTGTGCTACTAACAGATGGACTGGGCCAGGGTTAGAAATGAACGCTTACGCAGCTCTTGCATCCAATTCCTGCTTCACGCCGCGCTAACGTCTAAAATGTATAGGCATCGAATCATCTGCGTAGGAGCATCTTCAACTTCTTTCTTCATCACTGAACAAAAGGCCGCCATTAGTATAGCACATATGCCATTTTTCAGATAATGATAGTGATCAAAGTTTCCATTGAAACGCGCTTTGACGAGCCTGCACAAAGATCAACGCTGAGGAGAAGGAGACAATCTGAAATGACCTGCTATGGTAATGATGAAGCGGAGGAAACAAAAACTGAAGGTCGGTTATTGCGGCGCCCATGTACAGCTGCTACAAAGCGTCTATTCAGTGGCACTAGATTGAACCTAGGATCCCTGTGTAGGGTGCACTAGAACTGGGAGGTGTGCCGACCGCGTCTGCCTCTCCTTAGGAGCTGGGTTGTTCTGTCAAAGGGACCTGGGGTGGCGCTGCCAGTTACAGCGGTTCCAGGAAGCTTGTCAGGCTAATGCCCGTGCACGTTGTGTTTGAGTTTCTCTTGTAAGTAGCGTCCAGTGCGCCAGTGTGCGAGGCCCTGGTCTCAAGCGGCCCTTGGAAGCAAATGGCGGCGCAGCAGTAGAATGAGCGGCCGTTGGAAGCGAATGGTGGCGGAGCACCCGCTCGTGTCGCGTGTCTTGCGCGTTTACACAACAATGGTTGGCGGTGCTTGTAAGCGTGAATTTTATCGTGGGACTTTAGGTCAGGCAACGTTAGCGCGATGCTAGCTTGGGGCGTGTTGGTGTGACTACCGTATTTATTCTTGTTTTGCGTTGTTTGTGAAGCGATATAATATTGTTTTGGTGCTAGTTGTGCCGAAGAGACACGAGACTCACTACCATGTCCGATACGGCGAAGAAAAGGACAACAAAATATTAAGCAAAGTTTTATCTTGATCACAAAAAATCAATATATGCATCACCGAACTCTATGCATCTCCGTCCAAATGTAGCGCTAGCATTTCGGACCAGGGGCCAAAGTTTCAAAGCGGTGGGTGTTTTGTGTCGGGGTGCAACATGGGGATTACAACATAAGCAAATAGAAACACTTTTTGCTTCGCACGCGGAGCGACGCCTCTCTGTTCGCGGAATGGGATCGTCTGATTCCAAGAGTGGATAAACGAGTTCAAGAGAGCTCCGCTGTCTGTTCGCAACGGCACTTCGATGAAAGCTGAATAGGAGTCAAGTGCGACGGGCGATATGTCAGAGAACAAATTTCTCCAAGTGGGATTGCTCTTCAATAAAGACAGCAGTTGAAGTTGCTTTATTTACCTTGACAGTCTTGGCGTTTATTTCCCTATAATACTTGCTCACTAGATGAAATCAATTCGAGCATTTCCTTGTCCTATGAGCTTTGGCTTATGATGTAGAAGTCCAGAAAGGCCCGCTTTCATGAATCCATGCTACACAAAAGCAAACAAAAAGTATAAACACCAGAACAAAAACTAGATGTTTAGAGGTCTGCAAAATGCACAGCTGCCGAAAAAAGTAACTAAAACATCTTTGACACTAAAGTGGAGAGGAAAGCATCGCATATCATATCATAGGTTAACTTCGCTTTCTTAATGCTGGATGTAAGGAAGACAGACAATTGTCATTTTACACCAGCAAAACGAAAAACAAAAAAAAGAAAGAAAGATGCAGGATTATGTAAGTGACAGACCACTTTCAAACGGAATTTGCGCTCGCTTTTTTATGGAGGTGTGAGATCGACGGAACTTGTATCTTTCTTCCACCCGAGCAAACAAAAAAATAAGAGAACAAAGAAAAATAGAAAAAGAATACGGTCATTTTTACGCCGAATAAAATGCCACCGCCAGGCCTCTCTCAGCCGTCGGATGGCAGCGTAAAGCCCTTTGATAAAGGCGCTTTTTACAAGTACCACCAACCAGGGATTTCCCCAGACCCCCCCTAGGGGGGGGTTTAGACTCCCCCTCGTTTTTCCGGAGGCACCCCCTTAATTCACAACGACTCCTATATTCGCAATGCCCCCCCCCCCCCTTTAATCCCCCCCAAAAAATTTAGACACCCCCCCCCCCCCCCCCTGATTTCAATTTCTGGGGAAACCCCAGCCACCAACCATTGTTTTTTTAAACGCACACATACGTGTAACGAGTGGGTGCTCCGCTGCCATTCGCTTGGGGTACTAATGTCAGTTCTGCGTCGCCGTTTGCTGCCAAGGGCCGTTCGAGGCACGGTTCTTGTGCAGTAGCAAAGTTCACGCTACTAGCAAGACAAATGGAAACACATCCGGCTATGTTCAAAATCTTGCCCAAATAACCTGTCTTCTACGTCAGCGGGTACCACGTGACAACGCGAGTAAACGATCCGCAACTCGATTTTAGAACGGCCGGGATAATCACCTGGATACTACGCGGATTGGCCTTGTCTTGGGCTACGCCAAAAAGAGAACATGGCAGTGTTGACGGAAAATAGCAGACGATCTCCTTTGATCATGGAGAAAGCGCTTGAGGAGGCGATAATATTAACGGCTTCGAAGTTTTTTTCTTTCTTCTGTTTTCTTTACAGTAACGACGCAGTGTCTTCTGAGGTGGCTCCACCGGGCTCCTTTAGTTCACCTTTTTGAGCTGTATATTGAGATCAGAATTGCTTACTTTTTTCTCTTAGACATCAAAACAATTTGTTCTTATTAATCTGCGTGATCGGCTGTAAGTTTAGTCCAGGTGCTCTAAACGCATACGTTTCACGCATCGTAATTTACACTGACTACGTTTTGTAGAAATTACTTCCACACGGTGTAGCGGTACAGCGCAGGGGGCTTTCTCAACAGTGATATGTAACTTACGTTCACTTTGACGCGAATGTGATTACAGGATCACAGAAAGAACTTCAAAACCACTAGAGGTAATTTCTTGGGGACGGAGATGAGGTTGTTGACTCATCATATACACGAAATCTTCGAAGCCTTGACTGCTATACCAGCGTTGTCCTGTCATTACATATACTTTGGGGGAAGAAAATATTTCCACATCATCTACTGCGTTCAAAAATTTTTAGCCTTGAGCGTAAGAAGGGGGAGTTCCCTCCAACGCCGAGGACGAGGATGCGGAGAAGCTCCTGTTTACGCCCGCACTCTTATAATAACAACACGTATACCTTTTAGCGGAAGGTGCACGGTCTGGATGAGATACACAGACAATTCCTTTGTTGAATGCAGCAAATCGCAATAACCACATATAAATGGCTGCACCTGATTCTTTGTCATTTCGAATGTCTGCCACCAAAGCCAACGAAGCAGACAAGCTTCGACGTCTGTGGGCGCAGAAAGCAGACGACGAGCAGACGGCGAACAGATCAAATTTACTCGATTTGATCCGACGTTACCCCCCGATCGAGGAGGGTAGTGTGAGAAATTACTCCGGAGTACACAACCCGCTTCCGGAACGTGAGTTCTGACGTCATCGAGAAGCGCGAGTAAGTTTTGAAACGCCATGGTACGGAACCTTTACCCCGGACTCGGATCGAGTAAATTTTGGAACACAGCCACTGAGGGGCTTTGGCGCGTTCTAGAGTTCCTCGATATGCCCGTTCTACTCCACAATGCCCTGACTGGCGTGCTTGCACATCACGACGCTCTCACGGCCCCCAAACGGCACACCTTCCCATTCTAGTACACCCTACCTGGGTTCTGCAGCGCGAGCTTTTGCTTCACGTGCCCCAAGCTGTGGTGCGTCAACACACTCGACCACCGATCATCTCCCCTTCCCTTCTCCATCAACACATACAAATTAGTCGTCAGTTTTTTAGACAACAGTCTGCCAGAGCATGGCGACATTGTTACCCACTGTGGATGAGAAATTTAGCCAGTGCAGTATGATTAGGTAGGTCTTTTCGAGCCCTAGAATCGTAGGCCCTTCGAGCCTTTTGGCACCGTGATTTCAGCCTAGGCCTTTCGAGCCATATCTCCCTAGGCCCTTTCCAGCCCCCATGGAGAAAAAGAAAAAGTCCAAAAAACAACAGTGCGATGGCTGCGGGCACGAGCGCTCGCGCAGCCCTTCCGTCGTTCCCACACCCCATTCGAACCGTTTCAACCGCGAGCGACATCGACGTGGCGCCATGGACCCAGAGAAAGACAGAGCGCCCGCAGGACCGACGGCTGTTCAATCTGCGAGCGTGGCGACGTCGCCGCTGCCACCTCCCGCCCAGGCGGACGCCTCCAGCAAGCGCTGCGCCTCCACGCAGGCCCAGTGGCCGGCGGAAGTCTGCCACAAGTGCCAGTCCCAGCTGGGACCCACGGGCGAAGGAGCCGGCGTGCGTGCCAAGATTCAGGCGAGCCCGACGCCCGCGGCCGCGGCAGGAGACGCGTCGGTGTCGAGCAGCGAGACGAGCGGCACCTCGGAGGACTCTTCCAAGGCGACGTCGCTGCTCAACGAGAGCGATGCGCGCTGCTACTGGAGATTTCCTCAACGAGGACGCCTGGTTGGACCGCATGCTCGAGCAGCTGGGGCTGCCCAGGTGAGAGGCGACTGGCGACGCTTTCGGGAAACGAAGGGATGCATGCAATTCCTGCTAGAAGGCAAGGCCTGCGCATGACTTCATCGTTAGTGAATCCTGCCCCAAGACACGCTGAAACTCGACTAGAGCGCGGCAGAGCGGCACTTGTGTCCGTCTTGACGTCGCCGCGGGATAGCGTTTTTGTGAGACGCTTCAAGGCGTGGTGGAGACGATGCTGACGCGGGCTAGGCGGTACTGCGTGGATCCACTAGCGATGACGTTTGGGGGAAGGGGGAGGCTAATGGCCTCGTCTTCTAGTTGATATTAGTTCTAGTGCCTTCAGCAACACTCAAGTGGACCGACGTTCATAACTAAACCTGCCTTCTCCAGGGCCCTGAAGGAGCTGCCTCTCGGCGAAACGTCCACCTCCCCGGAGACTTTCAGGAGGTCGAATTTGAAGTTGCACTAAGAAACTTAGCTTCGCAATGGCCCTGACGAAAGCAGGTCATAGTTAAAAAGGTATACGTCCTTCATAGCTAAAAAGGTATACGTCCTCCAAAAGAACATCAGCTGCCACTTGAGCCTAATAGGAAGAGTTTCCTTGGAGTTCATTCTTGCTGATTCGACGTCTTTTGTGTTTTGTTTAGACCGCTGACTTGAACTTGGACTTATTGTTGGATGTTCTTTCTTATTGCTTCTTTCAAAGTGCCGCCTTCACGGTGTAAAGTTAGCACTCCGAAGGAACGCTTGCCAAGAGGCAAGTAATCAGGGCTGGCTAAATCACGTCACGCCACGTGCTGAGCAGATATCACAACCATGTTTCGAGCCATCGTGTTCGTCATTCTCGGCAGAGAGTTACCGACGTACAAATTTGGGCATTTCAGCAAGCTCAAGTGTGGCATCCTGTTAATACTTGATATTGACCAAAAAGTAAGTCTCTATACTTCGTCTCACCTTAGCATGGACTAACTGCGAAGGCTCTGCAAGCGCGAGCGGGTAGCCTTAACTACCTTGACTGGAGCACTCGCTGCACGAGCGCTCGTGCATCCGACACTTTTGAGGGGCAGCTGCTAAAGTCAATGCAGCTTTGCAGTGGCTTTGCAGGGACGTATCCCGAGCATATTATCATCGCTGAGCAGGCAATGACAATGCGCATTTGATAGTTAAAAACAAAAGAAACATGGGCACTAAACCACGCCCAGCGTATCTTGAGCTGTCAGCGACGGCGCTTGTGGTGACAAGGCTGAGCTGAGTGGAGCGCCCTTCGTTCGGCTGCAGGCCTGACTACAACGAGGGCCCCGTGTCCGTGACGACCTCCTCGGCGGCGGCCGGCGGCGCAGGCCCCGCGGGAAGCACCGCCGCGGCGGGAACCGTAGCCCAGCGCGAAGCAGGCGGTCCCAGCGACGCGGACAAGGAGATGACCGACATGGTGGCCGAGGAGTGCTACCACAAGGAGTTACGCGACGTGCTCTGGACCATCGTGTCTCTTAAGCTGGACGACATGCGACTCGCCACGTCCCAGATGCGCGCCGCCTGGAAGTCCTACGTCCGTAACACCAAGATTGTCGACGACATGCTGCAGAACAAGGACCGCGCGGTGAGGGCGCTCAAGGTGAGGCGCACATGAAGTCTAAAGGCTTGTCCACAAGCTTGCGACCGCTTTCGACCGACTTCTTGTGACCTCTTACGACGAGAGAAAAGACTGGCACACTGACGCCATCTATGAGGTGACCCTGGAACTGCATTTCACTAGAGTCAATATTTTGCGGTATTTTCGAGTTCAAATGCACGTACTATATATGACAAATAGTTATTTACAACACTGTCAAAAAAATTATCAAGACAAAAAAAAGGATGATGTGCGAAAAAAAAATACTTGTAAATGCCAAGTGTTGCACGGCTACCCGATAGAGGGCGTCAGTATGTTTTCTCGTCGTTAGAGATCCTAAGAAGTTTTAATGCACTATGTAGTAAGCCGTCCCAAGTGTGTGAGCCGACCTCCACACTCGCTGCTTCCGGGAGATCAGTAGACGAATGAAACGATGGGCCTGTTGGTAGTACATTCGCAGGAATACTAAAGGCTCCTGGGAACAATGTTCAAAACAAAGACGCACTGTTCTTCTTTTTCTTGTCCTATTCTATGGCGCTTTTAGTACTTCTGGGATTGATTGACGCTAGACTCACTGAATAGGTGTTCACAGTACCGAAACTCCCAAGCTCCGCGCCGTGACGCTCAAAATCATCCATATTCGTGCGGCCATTTTAGATCCTCGCATAGTACGCTGTACAATCTGACCAGATGGTCCGTTCTTTCCAGATGGTCCTGGTTCATAAATTGTAAGCCACGCCGGTCTATGTAATTCAACACCTTAGAAGGGCCATATAATTAATTTTGGGCTCGAATAAGTTATTTAGATTGGGATTTTACTAATGCCACATCGCTTAGTGCGTCAAGAGAAAGATAGTAGAAAGTCAAAAGGCCTGCTGTTCGCTACAAGAATTTGAAAATATAGCTCACTATTTCGTGCCTTCTTTCCTTGGAAGGCTCTCAAATTCACTGTGATTCATCCGCGGTACCCAAAGCCCCAAAGCACGTCAGCCGGCCCCAGCTCACGCATTGCACACGAGCACTGCGCCACTCCGACGTATACGCTCGTCAACAATCAACACGTCGACGAACACTTGGATTCGCGTTCGTGGCCAATGAGTGCGGTGACGGCACTTATGAGCCCTAGCGAATGGCAAGTTCTATGGTGTCCTTATAAAGCACGGTCGAAACAAGCACGTCACGACCACCTGATTTCTCATTGCGCTTTTGAGTTGTATATTAAATGCTAAGGAGGAACAAGTTGAAAATGTTGAAAGACGTTTACAAATTTCCGTAATGCGATACTAGAGCGCAGCTTTTGAAGTATTTTGATTTTACGATACACCTTGAAGGGAGGGTAGGCCGGAGGAGGAGGGGAGGGTACAGAGGAGGAGGAGGGGAGGGCACGAAGGAAGGGGGACGGTATGGAGAAGAAGGAGGGGAGGGTACGAAGGAGGAGGAGGGGAGGTTACGGAGGACCCCCTTCTCCTTCCCCTCTCGTCCTCCTCCCTCCTCGTCATCTTTTTCCTCCTTCATAACCTCTTCTCCTCGCACAGTTTCCTCGCTAAATTTAGCTGGAAAATTGACGCTATGTGACGTCCACCAATTCAGTTTCCCCGCTAAGTTTAGGGGGGAAATGACGTCAGATGATTTCGTGTCCCGTCACCTCTGAACAAATTCAGTTTCTCCGCTAGATTTAGCGGGAAAACTGATATCACGTGACATCAACGCCAATTCAATTGCCCGCAAAAATTTAGTGGGAAAACTAAATTGGTGTTCATGTCATGTGACTTCAGTTTTACCGCTAAATTTCGCGGAGAAACTGAATTTGCATAATTGCATTATGCGACGTCATAGACCCTACACACCAATTCAGTTTCTTCGCAAAATTTAGCGGGGAATGGAACTGGCGTATAGGTCTGCGACCTCCCATAACTGCAACGCGCGCGGTTACGCCGATGGCGACGGTGACGCCGCGAAACACAGGAACGAGCGCCTAAGAGCTGCGCTCTAAAAAGCGTTTCAGGGCCCCTTTAAGGAGCATATTAGGCGTCTCTGAATTGCGCAGCTTAACACCCCTCGCGTGACAAAAGGCCGCTGTAAAAGTTCCTCGCACCAAAGCGCGTTCATTTCAAGCATAAAATAAGCGGAAAGTTGCCTCGTATATTGGTCGGGCAACGCCAAGCAGAGAGATGGTCGACCTTCAAAGTCTGCGGGTCTGAACGTTTGACCCGTGTGCCAGGTTTCGCATGAAGACGCGGCACCTGCGGTCTTTTGAGGTCAACAGTTGACCAGAGGAAAGATGGGTGGTGTCAATGGGCACCATTCCCGATCGACGACACACGGTAGTGAGCGCACCAAGCCCAAGCACGGCCGCTTCATTCACTGCACTCTCGGAAGTTCCCACTTGTTTCTACGCACCGCATTTTTCAAACTATTGGGGAGGAGATCAGACTGTGGCTCCCCAATCGGCTAACTATAGAGCTACACGGATGGGGACAAAAAATGACATTGACTCAGCGCTCGGCTGATGGAATCGAAGGCCACATCAGCGTTCGGTTGGAGTTTTCCGGTCGCCTGAGGAGGAGGTTTTTTTTTTTTCTTGTTTTTTGCTAGCCTTCCGGTCCGTAGGAAACAGAAAATATAGCGGACCATTTCGAACCTCCTTTCCTTCCAAAGTTCTCTGCCTTTTCACTGTGATGCATCTGCGGCAGTGATTTCCCCCCCTACGGGGGTGTACTCTCCCCCTTGTCTCTTCGAAGGCACCCCCTTAAATCGCAACGACCCCTATATCCTCAATGCCACTCCCCCCTCCTAACCCCCTCCCCCCCCCTTAAATTTAGACACCCCCCCCCCCCTAATTTCAATTCCCGGAGAAACCCATGATCCGCGGTGCACAAGCACGTCAGCCGAACCCAGATCGCGCATTGGACACAAGCACAGCGTAACTCGGACGTATGCGCTCATCGACGATCAATTGTCGACGAATATTTGAATTTGCGCTCGTAGCCAATGTGTGCCTTAACAGAACAGGCACATGTTATCACTTAAGGATGACAAGTTCCCTGGTGTGCTTCAAAAGCACAGTGGAAGACTGGAGTCATCGCCTCCAGTGCCCTAGCTATAGGAAGTATTCACTGGCGGCCATATCCGTGTGCGCGACTGCTGAGCGCGTGCTGATGGCGAGCTTCCACAGTTTTTTTGTAACGTGCATTTCGCACCCTCAAGATTGCCGATCTTTGCAGCCTATTAATGTGGGCTCGTTCAGAGCATGCGATCTAGACATCACCCACAAATATGGCGCCCAGTGAATACTCCTTATAGGGAGTATTCACTGGACGCCATATTTGTGGGTGCTGTTTAGAGCGCATGCTCAGAACGAGCTCACATCAATAGGCTGCTAAGACCGGCACTCTTGATGGTGCGGAATGCACGTTGCAAAAGAACTCTGGAAGCTCTCCATCAGCACGCGCTCAGCATTCGCGCACACAGCTATAACCGCCAGTGAATACTCCCTATAGACAATTACAAGCATCGCGTGTCACTGGTGCCCCATGCGTGCAAGCATGTGCACCATCCGCGTGAACATAGCTTTGGCAAGCTTGCAATTTCACGCACTTTCCCACTCGAGCAGTGACATGGCGGCAGCCAGATAACCTGCTTGCAATCGTCTATTAGCGCCGAGATGTTTCGGTGGCGCCCTCTTATGGTTTCCCTCCGTGACGTCACGACTGGAATTTGCCTCGCTTTGACGTCACGAGATGTTATTCTGGCTACTTATCCATCGGGGGCGACGACGAGTTCGATGGTGTGTTTAAAAAGCACAGTAGAAGCTAAGAGCCATCGCAATCCGAAACTAACACCGTCAAAGTTGACAATCTGACAGGGCTCATATGCCCACGGTTTGGCCAATCGTGGAAAGCTGACCACAGCGACGCTTTTGGCCGCGCACATTGCTTATAGGGAGTATTCACTGGCGGCCATAGTTGTGTGCGCGGCTGCTGAGCACGTGCTGATGGCGAGCTTCCACGGTTCTTTTGCAACGTGCATTCCACACCATCAGGATTGCCGGTCTTAGCAGCCTATTCATGTGGGCTCGCTCTGAGCGTGCGCTCTAGACATCACCCACAAATACTTCGTTTCAGGTTACGTGCAGACGCAGCCGATGCTACAAGCGCGAGCATGTGGCCATGAACGGTGCTTGCGCTCCACGAGTGAGCGTGCTTGGCAGGGACGCTGAAAGCCCGGAGCTCGCGCTTGTAGCATCGGCTGCGTCTGGACATCAGCTGAAACGAAGTATAGCACGTAACGACCACGTGATTTCTCATTTCGTTTTTTTTTAATTGAGGGTTGAAGCTAAGGAGGGAGAAGTTGAAACATCATTTCATGGTGCCTTTAAAGGAACCCTTTCGATAAAATGTACACACGGAGTCACGCAACATCCCCTCGGTAACACGTCGTAGGGCCGGATCCTCTACGTCACTCATCGGAGGCCAGTGCGCGCCACGGATTGGACATGAGCCCCAGTCGAACGGTGGCGCGGCACTGGTGTTCAGTCCGTGCCCGCGCTGGGGTGCGGTGGGTGGCGTAGAAGATCCGGCATTACGGCCTCGTTACCGAGTAGGTGTCGGTCTGCTGCTGTCGCGAGGGCACTCTGATCCGACCTTGTTCCGCGGTTCCAGGAGCAGCTCGTCCATCTCAAGCTGGAGAACAAGAGCCTCCGGGAGCGGATATCCGAAAGCCCCGACGAGCTCTGAGGTGGACCGTCGGGGATCCGCGGGGGCTGGGCCCCCGGCGTGCACCCCGGTTCGCTGTTGTGTTTGCGCTTTGAACAATAAACGTCCATATCGCAGCCGCGACACTACTTGTTATGCACAGCGACGGTGGTGGTCTTGAAGCCCTTTAATTGTCAGTTTCACGCATTCGCCGTGTTTGGCTCGGGTTGTATACAGTGCTGGCGCCGAAGCCTGTCCTGCCCGTGCAGACCACGAAGAACGAAAGCGAGGTCACATAAACCTTTATACCTATCTCGCCTTTAAATGTGTTATAATTTAAAGCCCACATGTATAAGTCAACGTGTGTAAGCCAAGAATTCGTGCGTGGGGACACGACATATACTACAGCACTATTTGACTAAGAAGGAAATAATAGGCAATTTCATACTTCAGCCTCAGCCTTCATGAAAAAAACAATCCGCTGAATGTCCCGAAAACAAACATGATTTTCGTGTATCGCTAGTCAAAGTATGAAGCGCTGGAAAAAATCTGCCACCTGCGTTAAAGGGATTGTCCGGTGAAAACCGGAAGTTCTTAAGATTTCGTGATGGTTACCTGGTGGGAGCCTAATGATTAACATAGGCCATTTTTATTTCATTAAACGACACCCCAATTTAGTGCAATCAACGACGGATAATTGAACGAAACTCCATGCCGAATTTCGCAAGTATCAACGGCTGCACTCCCATGCCTGACGTGACGTCACACCAGTCTTACAATAGGTGAGCGGCGTTTGGCAACTTCCGGTTCCTTAGGAAATTTTGTTTAGCTGTTGACAAGTGACGTCGATGATTTGCAAGCCTGTCTAAGCATGGTTCCGAAAACTACAGTCTGGAGGTTTCAGAATTATGCTTGCACAGGCATGCAGCTCATTGTCGTCGCTTGTCAATGGTGAAACAAAATTTCCTAAGGAACCGGAAGTTGCCAAACGCCGCTCACCTATTGTCATATCTTATGCCTCATTCCTCCGTGGGAACACAGTGCTCCCGACGCACCGCAGCATTCCATATTACTCGCCACTGTAAATGTCGCGGAGAAGTGTGGAGCGTGAAGCCGCAGCAGCGAGGGTGAACCACGTCGTACCACTCACGCGGAGGACAAAATTCGAAGTGCACTTCAGTTCGGCGCGTTCTTTGCCTTATGTTACCTCAGAAACTCCGCTTCCATGAATGAAGGTGGAAGAGGAAACCGCCGTTTATGCACGCTTGGGTTAAAATACAATTACTCCTCCAGGGAAGCACACAAAATTAAGATTTGTCATGGAAGATGCTCCTACAGCCATTGACAATGAGGTCTAAATGTTTTCATGAATACGAAATTTGACCGGATAATCCCTTTAAGTCTTTATTTCGAACTCTCTTTGTTCACGTTCCGCCCATTGAAAACCAAAGGCGAAGGAGCCGAGGTATGCACCTAATCTCGTCACACCATCATGTCCTCCCGCACAATAAAGTTCGTCTCCTATAATAGACACACATGCGAGCGCTGCATCTGAAGCCAGCTACAGCAGTCTGCTACCATCGCGGCAATGCTATTTTAGGCTCCAAGCTGGTCTTCCGAACAAACCACGCTACGCGCAGCCACCCCTCGCTTCGCGGCTGCTTCGCTGGGGAAAAATGGATTCTAATCTCCGACCGGACTGTTCACCGAACCGAAAAGTATGATTTTGTCTCGCAATTTGGGCGAAGTCCTTTGTACTGCATATGGGGGGATAAACTACCGATGTTCCAAATAAGAAACAAAGGTACGCATAAGAGCTCACCTGTATAGAATAGACAGTTTGGTTTGCATGAACAGCTGCAATGGACCTTTTGGCGAATATGTGCTGCCACCTATGAGGCGATGGGCGAACCTGAGGCGCACTGGGTTGGAGAGTATTTGTAGAGAAAACAACGTGCACGTTAGGCTTCTTGTGTGCTACCGGTTCGTTTTCTTTTTGGGTACACTCGCTGCTTTTCGAAGCATTTTGAGTCGCGATGTCTCGGGATCAGAACATCCCGTTCGCGTTTGACGCGGACCACTGGGTACGTCATCCCCCGGACCGTACGAACCTCACCCAGGACCGCGTATGGAGCTACCTCAAAAATGACAGTTCGTTGAGGCAAGCGCATCGGGGATGCGCTTGCCTTCACCGGCATGATTGCGGTGCACGTCGTAATCTGGAACGGGCGTCGTCAGTACGATGACTCATGTTCACCTTGTTCGCAACATCAAAACTTGAGTCTCGACTCTCGATGGTCTCCAAGGCACCCAAAGGCGAGAAATGCAAGATGGCTGATTGTTTGGAACTAGATACTCTCGAACCCAGGCGCATCAAATACTCCGCGCATGCGCACTGCGTATTTCTACAAAAGGTCCATTGCTAGAACAAGGTGTGAAAGGTATTGAGTTCAAGGCGGTTATTCTATAGATGAGTAATTTGGTCATTGCAGTATTTTTCCGCTCCTATCTGTTACATATACATGAGCATTAGCATTATACCACGTTAATTAGTGTAATCACTGCGTTATATGCGAGAAAACCCCAGGTTAGCGATCGATGTACTCAAAGGTCTCAAAGATGGTCTCAAAGGACTAACGGCAGAATTTAGTCCTCTGAACTCCCATTTTCTCCCAGAAGATACCATCTGGTTCGAGCTAGGTACCGTGCGGAAATGCTGAGGACTAACTGCACTCGACCAGGACTAACCCAGAGGCGTGCGCGAGCATAAGCAGCCATTAGTCATTAGGCACGGTGAATCTATGTTTTAGTCCCCCAAACGTGCGGACAAGATGGCGGCGTCTGCTGCATCGCCGATGGCGCTAGCGACATACTTACTGTTTCGGAACGCAGGGAAAAGTATCCACACAAAATCGTAGCATAAAACATTCCAGAAGGGTTTGAGCAATGATCACAGCCTCTGTTCCAGCCATAGAGTTATTACAATAAACTCTAGAGGCTCAGCTGGCGCTTGCGTCCAGGGAACTTCCAGTTGCAGATTGAAGCAGACAGGAACCAGTCTACTTTTCCAGTCTTCCTGTGCATTCCTATGGGAAAGCGTATGTGATATTTTTCTCTTCGCCAGGGAATAATAGAAATCAGCGTAGTTTCTTTACTCGTAACGGCTACTATGTAGCTTTATTTACATTATAAACATGTAATTTATTTAGCTATTGGGTCTTTTCTAATTTCTGAGCGATTTTTAAGTTAGCGAAAATTGACGCCCAGGTCTATATGTTGTACAGCATATGTCAATACAAGCTATAAATTCAAGCAAAAAAGACAATTAAAAAGCAAAAAGAGGCAAAAACAACACTCGGTTACTGCTTTATTTTGACTATTCATGTACAGTTTGTTACTAATTCAATACGTGTTCTTCGTACCATAACTCCATGCTTCGTTCTTGTCGTCTGTTTTGATTGTTTAATTTGGCATGCGTTAGCATCCTTTTGGTGTTTTGTCAAGCTGATTCACTCGTTGTGCTTCATTTCACTGACTATATGCGTTAATCGTTCCATATAATATCAGTCTGCAACGTCAACACGTATTATACATCTGTATTGGGCTATTTTTGCGCAGTGATCGACGTCATGAATTCTAAAGAAAAACGCTCTGACACACATATTTTTGTACATCCGATTGTAAAACGTTCCAAACTTTTATTCTGTCACAACACTAAGCAATATTTGCTCTTATAATCGAGCGGGAAGAGAAAACGCATTTGCTTTTTCCCTTGGGAATGCATTACCGGAAGCCAAATTTAGACTGATGCTGTCTGCTTCAAAATACAGCAGCACACTAGCGCCATCTATACCTCTAGCGTTTATTCTTATTAACTCTATAGTTCCAGCACGTCGTGGACGCCAGCGCTGCTATGGTGTAGGTGTGCCGAGCACTACGCGTTTATAGGTAGTTCCACGAGCCGCCGCTTCGTGACGAAAAAGTGGCGCTGTAGCCAGGATACCGGTGCATTTCTGCTGGAAGGGGCGTGGCGTGAAGCGTCACGGGGCACGAGAGCGCCTCGTACTCCGCGTGCTCATGCAGGACACACTTCTACGCTTGGTGTCATTGTGCGCCGCCCGATGGCACCAGGCGCAGGGTACCGGTGCCACCGGCGTCATGAACAAGTGGCATGCTATCGATTTTCTGTTCGGCACACCTCCCGCTGCCTGGCCTTACCTGGCCAAGCGGCTTTTTAATGCTGTCCTGACGTCCTTCCCCTTTGCATTCTTTGGAACGTGCTTTAGAAGCGTTTATATTTTCTTTTTGGTTTAACTGGGATAAAAATAGCCAGGTGCTAAAAACGTTTCCAGAGGCAAGAAAAGTCCATTCTGTTGTTTTGTTCTTTGAAATATGTTTCTCTTTCGCAATAGACGGCGTGGTGGCCACGACGATGCGCATGCGGAAAGTGGGGCAATATATGCGGGGAAGCGAGAACATAGCTGCTGGGAAGCTATGGAGAGGCTGTGTTATAAGCTGACGCAAATAATTACTGTGTGTACCGTTACTTCTTAGTAAGGGATACATTTCTTTGAATGTTTAGCCACAATATTGGAGAACAATGGTGCGAGAGCAGCACTATATTTGTAACATCGTTCACGGATGAGGTGGTCACTGACCAAACGACTTCTTTCAAATGGTCAGTATAAAAAGCGCATGAATAGCCTTTGGGAGCAGTGATTGGATTAGCGTGAGCGCGTGCATGGCCGGCGAGCAGTGAGGACGTTCGAAATGGCCCGCTCCGAACGTGATACGATAACGGTCGTTGCCGACCGGGGTGATAGCTCTTTTTGCATCCCGTCTGACTACCGAATTGTGCTGCCCACTCTGCCGGTGGGAGACAAAGCAAAGAACCAGGTTTACCATCCCTGCAATATCACTGCCAGGCCATTACAGATTGCAGATTTCAAGGAACCGCTGGAGAAGGCAGGCTTGCGTAAGGACGTTGCAGGGCTCGGCGCGTGCCAGATGGGCCACGTGTGGCTTTCCAGTTTAAAAACTACTGCGGCCAAACGACTACTCAGACTGGGCAGCCTCACGGTGAAAGGAAAACAACGCATTCCCTTGGATCCCAACAGGCAAGACGTCCGAGCCAAAGTGCACTGGGTCCCCTTTGACGTCCGAAATGAAGCTCTCCGCAAGGCCTTGGAGGAGTTTGGGACTATTCATGAGGTTGCGAGAGAAAAGTGGCGAGTTGACTCATTTGAAGACGTCGAGTCAGCTACAAGGATCGCCAGACTAAAGCCTGGTTGAGACAGTTGCGTTTGACTGCGTTGCGGCTCCGAGAAACCAGGACACCCCTGCTGCTTATATCGTGTGCCAAGATGCACCGGTGTGCCGGTGACTCGCTTTCGGTTCTCGACGCAATCGCAGTCAAACGCACTCAAACGCAGGTGTCTGAACTGGCCTTAACACTCAAATAAAGTGGGTGACACTGGACAACTTGCCTCGCCAGATGAGGCTCCACGGAGGTACGGTTCTGGTTATCGTGCCCGGGCGGGCACCGCAATGCCTGTGGTGCCACAGGGAAGGTCACATACTGCGATACTGTAGTGTGTCAAGGTGCGAGCAGTGTCGAGGTTTTGGCCCCGTGGCTCAAGATTGCGTGTGCTCGTTCGCTAGTGCCGTAGTCAGCCTTGTTCAAGATGCAAGTCACAACCTCGTAATGGACCAGACAGAAGCAGAGGAGGCGGCGACGATGCCATCGAAACCGCTAGAGGTGCCGGAGAAGGACGAAACAGCAGGCGACGCAGGAGGTACCAATGCGGAGGAGATGGCCGCCAAGGCTTCGCCGCCTACTGGTACAACTGAGGGCAACAGAAAGGCAGAACAGGTTCCGGCGACGGATACGCCTACGCCGGAGGCACCGATGGAGACGGGGGGAATCTCCAATACCATGGCAACGACCGACAAAGGTGAGCTGGCGATGCACCTAGATTCTATGAACGTGAAGAGGCAGCTGACGTGGCGACAGATGAACAGGATCTCGACATTCCCGAGAGGCCGTGGCAGATGGTCGGAAAGAAGGGACGCTATACAAGCAAGAAGCAGTCACCATCTTTGTCCAACGAGGGAGGACTGACGCAGTGAGCCTCTAGCCTGTGCATAATGGTTTGGTGTAATGACGCGACAGGTAAGCACCATGGGACGGGACTAACAACACCAAAGCAATGGTACAGCTCGCGTCCGGCCTCAGTATAGGGACTCTAAACGTCTGGGGCTTTTCGCAGACAGTGCCAGCTTAATCGCCTACTTACGGAGAATGACCTGGATGTGCTGGCAATACAAGAAACAAAAGTAGAGAGGGAAAGTCAAACCAGCCTAATGGTGAACCCGCTTACGTCGCAGTATAACGTCTTTGTGACCCGTTCCGTTGGCAAATCTGGGGGATGCTATCTCTTTGTTAAGCAAGAGTCGGGAATCATCGAAGAACAAGTTATAGCGTGTGAATTAGGGCGGCTCGTTTCTGCGAATTTTTGTTTTCCAATTTAAAGTGGAGGGTAATTTGCCCTCCACTCTGCACCGACCGTGGAAAGTGAACAAATTTCATTTTTCGAGAATGTTTCTCACTATCTAACGCGCGATAGACGGCTATTACTACTAGGATATTTTAATTGTGTATTCGCCCGTGAAGACCGTTCAAACAAATCATGCAGGAAAGATAAGTCCAGTGAATTGCTGGCTCAAATAATCAAAGATGACGACCTTGAGGACGTGGCGCAGTGCGTGTCGGCAGGAAACCGAGTAACATAAACACACTATCAAGAGAATAGTTTGCGAGGCTTGATAGAGCATATATTTCAGTCGACATAGTACCGATGTGTAGCATCTATTCAGTCAGCTGTGTGTCTTTTTCTGATTACAGTTTGGCAACATTTAACGTGGGACAACGTAAGCAACACGCGGGTTTCTCGCGGGATTTGTGGAAATTGAACGCGAGGCTCTTTTAAGATAGTGACTTTGCTGTAATAGTGAAATGCAAATTAGAAAGCCCGAGAAACTTTCGGGGGATGAAATCTGTACGGAGTGGGAATTACTCAAACAACAAGTTAAAATTGAAGCAATAGAGCGAGCAAGCCGCATAAAACGAGATGAGCAAGAGTAGAAAACCGTCTTCGACTGGATCTGCAGAGACTTCACTCAGAGGAAGGAAAGACGCCAGGCGCCTTTAAATATGACTTTAACAATATCAAGACAAAACTTGAAAAATGGATAAAGAGCGCAATAAAGGGGCGATCGTGCGGGCTAGAGCCACGAAGCTGCTGGTTGGGGAAACGCCCACCAAACGGGCCTTCGTGCTAGAAAAGAAATACGCGAGTGGTAACCAGATTACAGAAATAGTCTACGAAGGCGCAGTTAATAACGATCCGGTTATCATCCATCGAGCGTTTGATAATTATTATAAAACATTATTTGAAAAAATAAACCAAAAAATGAAAGCCGTTTGCAACTCCCTGTAACGCCGAATTGGAGCGCAGCTCTTGAGGAGGAGGAGGAGGGATGGGTACTCAGGGGAGGGTATACCCCTCCTCATCCTCCGCCTTCTCCTCCTCCCCTCATCCTTCAATCTCCCCCGGGGGGAAGGGTCACGTGACCTCGGGGGGAGGGGGGGCGGGGCTCGCGCGGTGCATGTCCCAACATGCACCGCTCGGGGGGGTGGGGGGCTCGCGCGGTGCATGTCCCAACATGCACCGCGCGGTTACGCCGACGGCGACGGCGACGGCGACGGCGACGCCGCTCAAGCCGTAGAACTGGGGTTTACAAAATGCCCAATCAAGATAATCTTGCCGAA
>JABSTQ010004954.1:0-60933 GCA_013358835.2 Ixodes persulcatus
GAATGCGGCTAGATATTTATTTTTCTATTTAAAGAATTCTTATTGCCAAAAAGTAGGGTTTTGATCAAAAGAAAATGCCCCATTATGTGGAATGCTTTCCAAATTGATATTTTGCATAGAAAAAGCACAGATTGCAGGGTAAAAAATAAACAGCTGCATAACCTTTTGTTCTAGTTAAGGCTGAAGCTCAGGAATGCTGAATATTTTGAAGCAATTTTACGTAATAAATTTCCCTGCTAAGTGAGGCGATCAATAGCTGTATACCTCCCCCCTCTAGCTTGTGTCGTACAGAGATGAAACGTCATACAGTGCATTTAGGCGAGGAGATGAATAGATGCTTCAAATTTCATTAATATTGAGCAACTTGTCTAAAGTTGACGCTTGAACGTAATGTCACCCCTTAAAAGAAAAGGACAAGCCACCTTTCGGTTTCGGCTACTTCCAGGATAAAAATTTTCCATCTTCACCTGGGTTGCCGGGATTTCCTCGACAACACCAGCTCTTGTCCATAGTCGGGCGCCTCGGCATCTGCTGGAGTCACTGAGTACGCTGTGCCTCAGAGTACCAACACTTCAGCCATCTTGTTGCTTGAGACCATTGTTGCCAGTCATCCGAAGCCTTATCCGAAATAGCACAAACGCTTTTCCATCCACTTGAAGTGTTGAAACGATCCGCAATAAAGCCAAACAATATCGCCCGAGCTCCCCGACAACGCACGTCCGAAACCCGGGAAGTCGCATCTTCAAATCGTGACTGTCGCCGATTGCACAGACTTTCCAACAAGCAACAAAATGGCGGCCCCCACGAGACAGTCGGGGAGTGATGTTGATTCTCTACGGCACAGCTTTTTAATGTGAAACATTCTTTGGCTAGGGGGTTTGCATTTCGTGAAGCCAAAAGTGAAGATTCGGATAAAAGCATGGCCGCGAGGCTTGACACCGATTGGTTGACAAGTGGGAAAGAAAGTGTGATGTGCTCAACGCTGATTAAGAGTGTCGCTAAACGTTTGTGATGCTAGAACGCTTCACATATGCAACACAATTGCCTAGTAATTGGCCAACAATGTTTCAGTGGCTCTAGCTACTACGCCACCGTCGCCGTGGGTGGACCGGCGACTTACCTTTGAGAAGCGGTTCACGACGCGGCCGAGGGGCGTGGTGTCGAAGAAGGCCATGGGAGAGCGCAGGATGTTGGCCAGCAGCCCGTTGTGGAGGAACATGGCGCCCTTCAGGCTGCCCAGAGACAGGGCCAGGGAACCGAACAGGATGGTCAGTCCTGCACCGCCACACGGAAGGCGAAAACACTGTAGAACGCACGGGGGTCGTATGTCCGACGCGACTCGGTCGCGCCAGACGAAAGCACGAAAGCAGCTGCCAGTGAACAGCGAGAACTGGATGGGACAGGAAACCAAACCCAACAGAAACCGAAACGGACAAGGACGGGTAAATTAAGTGGGCGGGACAAGCGAATTCTACTTGTCTCTGACCATAGCACTGCAGTACAATCCCCCACTTGTAATGGAGTGATTGATGGCAGAAAATATCGGGTGGGCAATCTTTGGGGACACAACAGCAAAACTGTCGTTTGGAAGTCGTTGAGCATCGGCATCGCATCCATGCACCATGGGGCACATGAACAAAAGCGTTCTAAACAAAATAGACAACTGACCATTTTGTTCTGAACACTTTCGTTTCTTTTTTTGTTCCGGAGCACGTGAAAGTGCGCACCCCGGCATGAACTCTTGGCATTGACGGTGCTACAACATCATTGTGTCTTTGGCTATATTTTTTGTAATGCAGTAGCATTAGTGCCTTGGTACATGAGCTGACCTTCGACTGGTTTGGAGCGCACGTATATGAAGTTTTCAACGCTGCCACACGATGGTGCCACAGCCCCACTAGCTGTGGAAACTGACAAGAAAACATCCTGCAAGTGCAGACAGATATTGGCGGGGTGCATATTTTGAACAGCTCGATGGTAGGATACATGGCAACGGAGGCCGCACTGTATTTGCTGGTTATAGGGAGCAACGCCCTGACGTAACACCTGGCACCCGAAGATCACCAATGATGTCCCCCTTCGCCCCTTTAGCCGCAGCGCATTGAAGTACGGTGGGTGTATCACTGGGGTGCGTGCTAACCTAACCCGACCCCCCCATTCATGCCGCTTTGTGGCGACAATCTGCAGATGGCCCATTACAAAACATTAACCCATCTTGGACACGCCACTTCACGGAGCCCCGCTGGTGGCCCTAGCCTCGCCGTCCTCCCCCACTGAACCTCTGTTGCTAGATGTTGCATCACACCGTCGCTCTCTATAACCAGCCAATCACGTGCAGCTGCCGCCCTTTATGCACACGCTAACCTGATCTGTTTACCTAAAATCCCGTAAGGGCGCCCTCCCCCGAGAGATCGCCCACCCCATTTTTCTGGCTAAATGTCTGCAACATAAAAATTCCGAAACATCGCCCACCCCTCGATTCCCGTCAGACGTCAAGCGATGTCCGACGGGAATCACGCATCAATGGCGCGATCAGCGGTACCGGTGTGTCCAAGAACAAGTTCATAGCGGGTTCCCGCGTTTTTGTCTGCGATTTGCGCGTGATATCGGCTCGCGTAACACGCTAGTTGTTCCCGCGTGTATATTGCATCGTGAAATGCGAATCTGCTGCGTTCGCGATTTGCGATATCCGTTCCAGAGTTCGTGGCGGATTCCCGTGTTTTTGTCCGCGATCTGCGCGCGCGATATTGATTTTTAGCTGTAAGTAACACGCGCGAGTTGTTCCCACGTGTTTATTGCATCGTGAAATGCGATTCTGTTGCGTCCGCGATCTGCAGTATTTGTTTCTGTGACATGCGAGTTTGTAGCGTATTCCCAAGTTTTTGTCCGCGATCTGTGCGCGCGATATCGGTTTCCGTGACAGGCAAGATTGTAGCGAGTTCCCGCGTCTTTATGGCACCATGAAACATTAATCTGCTGCGACCGCGATCTGCGGTATTCGTTCCGTGAGATGCGAGTTTTCGGCAGGTTTCCGCGAGTCCTTCGCACCGTGAAACGCGAATCTGCTGCGTCGGCCACTTGCGGTATTCTTTCCCGTGACACAGGAGTTTGTAGCGAATTCCCGCGTGTTTATCGCATCGTGAAACGCGAATTTGCCGTGTCCGCCATCTGCGGTATCAGTTCCCGCGTCAAGTAGTTTGTAGCGGGTGACCCGGCGCTTATTATTAATTTTTGATAAAGTTTTGCTGTGGCATTCCCAAAGATAGCCCACCCCATGTTTTTCACCATTTATCTCTTCAGTTTGGGTGGGCGTCCTTACGGGATTTTACGGTACACCAGGGAGAAAAGGGGTTTCGGGAATGTCCGACTTGCGGAAAAGTGTCGCGAAGTCTGCCTGTTCTACCGAGGTGGCAAGCTCCCCCCATCGGCCACAACCCTCTCAGTATAAAGGGCTCCGACACGCACGGTGTCCTTAGCACGCGCAGTTCACTAGGCGGCGCGTCGAGGCAGCTGGCGCAGCCCTGCAGTAAAGCGCTCTCTTCGCGACCCGCAGACCCGGGACCGAATTCCGAAAAAACCGTGGCAAGTTCTCTTCCTCAAGCATTTGGCAACGTCGACGCCGGACGCCGCCCCGCATCGTTTCGAGCGGGGGGAAGAGCCCGCAACGGCCGTCGTCGTAAAAAGGAGCGGCACGGGACCCACCCTGTCCCAGGCCGAGGCCGCCGTACACTCCGAGCCGGAGGTCCCGCTTGCCGAGGTCCTGGGTGCCGTCCGGCAGGGGGGGGTCGTTGCTCCAGGCCGTGAGCCACAGGTTGGAGCCCAGGGAGAAGGCGCTCGAGGCCACATTCATCAGCACGATGGGAACCAGCCAGGCGGCCCCAATGGCACCGAAGTAGGCGAAGTACACGCGCCACTTCACCTGCAAGACCGGACAGACGTTCAATGAGGCCATGAGCAGCGAGGAAGAAAGCAGTTCAGGGCGGTGGTCGTACCTGCTCACTTTACTACATGGTAGAACCCTTCTATAAGGTGGTTCCAGGAAACACCTTTCCCCTTTTGGTAAGCCACGTTGACACTTAGTTACGGCGTCGTTTTTGGTGTTGGTGAAACGTCGATGCGTGGCGAGTGGTTCCGTCAACGACAGAACTCGGTAAATACGACGGGGGATGCATCTGGGTCGCATAAATCCGAGTTTATTCCGAATTCGTTTCCTTTCCCAGTTGCCCGGGTGGCATCCCCTGGGGCCTTTACGGCCACCGACGGGTAGACTTCTCGATCGCCAGTTAGTCTCGAGCCCGAATAAAGACCGGTACATATAAAAGTCGAGTACCAGAGGACACTCCCTTGCTTCGTCGACTATTCTGGCAGAGGTAGTCGATCGTGATGCAAAGAAACTCAACCGACCCGGAAAACACTGCCTCCACTCATAGAAAAACGCACAGCGAAAGTTCATCATCATGGCATCCGGCAAGATTTCGAGCCGGTTGTACGCCACGCAAAACCACCCAGTAGTGAAGACTGATGTGTAGTAGAGCCCCTCTCTAGTGAAGTCAGTGCTCCCAGAAAATCCTTTCTCTACAAGCACCTCAAATGCCTGTTCCAATATCACTGGCATACTGTAAATGACTTAATTTTCGTGAGGACCTAGCTTTCGCGAATTTTCCGACATTAAATATATTGCAAAAAATGGATCGTGCCAATATGCAACCCCGTGGTAACGAACGCAAATATGTGTCGTTCCGAATTGCGAAATTTCGCACCCACAAAATAATTTCCAATCCCGCTCTTCGCAAAATATTGAGCCCGGAAAAATTAATTCATTTACGGTACTTTGTCAGCACCGTATCCCTATCCTTGCTACAAAAGTATTCTACCATAATGGTTCTACCTTAACCCGCAATTGATTGCATATTTTTACAGTATGTAAACGGATAGGTCCTCTTCACGAACTGTCAAAACACATCATCGTTCGTGAGCAAGCGTTCGTCTGTCGTACGTCTTCTTTTAACCCGTTCTTCCCCATTTTACGATAAAAATAAAATCTGAATGCATGTCACAGCAACAGCAGCTCGGCGCTCATGTCAATTCGCCATCATTGTGGCGTCGGCGTCGTTTCTGCACCTCCTCCTAAGCACGACCTCGACGATTTCCCCCACATCATTTTCGCTTCCGCTCTCGATTCCACTGCCGTGCCCGATCCGCAATCCGTCTATGACGAGTCTCCTCGGCATGCCGTAACCGAAAGTCAATTTCTTCGGACCCGCCACAGACTTTCCGAGATCTAGCCGTACGACGTGCAAGTTTGTGCGCACGCGCCGAAGGCATAACGGGGTGTCGGCAACGCCACCTGTCAAAGTGAGAGTGGCGTCTCTTTCGAACGCCTGGCGTCCAGCACGCGCTCGCTTCTCTACGACGCATGCTCTGGCTGCGCGTGCATGCTTGAGGGGGGACACTACCCCAAAAAAAAAAAACAAACTCAGGAAAATAAGTTGAATCTGAAAAATGCCATACTTACATTCGCCAACATCTAGAGAGTACAGTGCGATCCACATATAACGGTGTACCATTTATAACGATCAGTTCATAGAGGACCTTGCATTTTTTGCGCGAGTTATCCATTCCAGACAACGATAATCGGCTATAACGACTATTATTGAGTTTTCTGATTATCGTTATAGACCATTTCATCCTCCCTCGCATGGGCGCTGCCATCTTGGAATCACGTGACGCGGCAGCCATTAGGTTGCTTCAACTTGTGGTTCCGCACCCTCCTCCGCGCCTTGGAGGATGTGTTGTATTCGTGTTTTTCCCCGCGTTTCACCGCACTTTCTTGCCTTGCTTCGGAAACTGTAGTCCGTTACGTCTACTCGACGACTAAGACATCACGAGGGTTCAAAGGTCCTTATGACAAATGAGGTTTCTTTACTAATAGTGGCGGAACATAAGAAGTGCGTATATTTATATCGCGCATTTAGGATCGGAAGGCTTCAAGAATAGCCAGCGCAAGAAGGCTATCTGTATTTAATGAAAGTATTCTTTTTATTCATAATATATCGAAAACAGTTTATGTTGATTATGTGACGAAACTCGTGGAGGAAATAGACAACGAACGTTTAACTTGTATTTTATCTGAGGCTAGAAATAATGGTACGTCAACTTCAGGCGATTTGTTTGTTCATAATATCACACCTACATGTGTATGAGGTGCTCAATCTTTTTTTGCAGTGTAAACATTCGGTTGGACGGTTTACTTATGAAGTTTAAGAAATTGTATACCATGCTCGCTCCCATTTTGACAGTCACTTAAGTGATTTATTGATTATCTTTAGATGACCAGATCAATTTACTTTATTTATATTAACACAAAGGTTGGGACTTCCCGCATAACTGCCACAGACAGCTTAATAGTAGCGAGTTTTAGAATCGCGTGCACAAAGAAATAACGTCGTTTCTATATCGAAATCCAAACGCGATTTCGGAAAAAGCCGTCTGCATAACAATCACCTGAGTCCAGCGCTGTCGATGGCGGAGAGAGGTTTACTTTTGGTGGCTGGCGACGCCGAAATTTACAAAGCGAATCTGTTCAAACAAATAAATGTTTGTTCACACAGGCCCGCGAAGTGGTGCCTAGCGCTAGAATTCAGCCAAACTTTCCAAGATATTTCTCCTGCGCCCTTTAATTTTATTTGGCCAATTTTACGGAAGACAAATGCCACATTTAATTTGACGGGCCAGTCCCTTACTTCATATCTTGGGTAAGCAAATGTTCAAATAAGATTAATTTATTTTCAAGGGCCAATATCGCAAAATGCTGCTTATGAGTACTTTAGGAGGGTTGATAATTTAAGAAATTTCCTACTAGGCCTGTCAAAATATCCTCGAGTACTGAATTTAAAAAAAAAAAGAGGCCGAGACGATACTACTTGTTTATATAAATTATCTGCGTCATTACACAATACTTTTTTAGTCCGCGAAGTTCACTAAAGGTTGGGTTCCCACGAACACCAAACAGTGAGTAGTAAACTCGCGAGTTCATCTGTTCTGCCCGATTCAGCACATTGCTAATCAAGCTGTCAATATGCTTCTTTACATTCCTGTGTTAGTCTCTTCATTAGTTGTCTTTTCTGGAAGCTCGTGTCATCGGGTACAGCCGTGGACAATGGTAGTCTTCCCTGTGCATTAGTCAAGCGTTTCGCAACCGACCATAATCAGCTACATCAAAGGAGTTCGTAAAAAAGCCCGCAATTTAGGCTCAAAAACGCCTTGTAGTCCTCAAAGTGGTTCAATATCACTGCTACATTGGTTGTGTGCTACAAGAAAAATAATTGTATAACCAAATTAAGCAAAAACCACGTGAAACAGCAACATAACCGCATGCACGTTCAAACCGAAACCAACCAAATTGAAGCAACCTAATGGCGCTGAGTGCGTCAGCGCCCTCTATCCGCCGGTGAGGCAACTACTCAAATGAAAAGGTCAATAGGTTGAGTGCATTGTATTCCCAGAAAGTTTCATTTGTCTACACTGCATAGTTATTTTTTTATAAATTATTTTCAGTTCACCGACGCGTTTTTCTCTGTTCCACTTTTGGCATAAATTTCACCTACTTAATGTATTGTTTCAGTATGAAACTATCAAGACTCGTTTTTTTCGGCTTATTATACCAAACTTTTATGAAGCCGGTTACTATAAACTTTGCTTTTTCATGTTCTTTTATGAACAAAAATTTTATTTTGCAAAACTTAATAGAAAAAAAATAAATAAAAAAATGTTTTCATTAATTATTTTTAGTTGAAAATTGTGTGCAATTTCTTTTTATAGACCCCGGCAACAGGTGTGTTCCAGTATGCATTCCATGAAAAACATATGTGGTTATCAACAGCATTTCTCAACGATATTCACTGAGCAGATGCCATGACAAGCTACGCTTTACTTCGTTCTGGGAGCATAGTACCTCATAAAATTGGTCCACAGGGCTGAAACTTTGCATGCCCCTTCTATATGGCTACAAACACCACCGGCAAATTTCGCACCGACTGAGTGGGCGGTTCAAAAGTTCACATTCCCCAAGTAGTTTCCTCTCTTAAAACAACAAAAGCTTTTTTTGTTTTTTTTTTTGCGAAAGACGACCATACAATTTGCGGTAACAGCTGTCGCTGCAATGACCTAACAAACGTAGTTGTCGGCCCACCCACCTGTCCGGTCTCGGCGAACTCCGCCTGCACGAGCTTGGTGGGCTCTGTCTCGGCGGCCCCCTTCTCCCCCTTGAGGGTCACCTGGGACCGAGACCGAGACCGAGAAAGGGTGCGGTTGGACTGCAGGCTGGAGGCATTGCTGCTTTTGCGGTTGGAGAGGTCCATGCTGCCCGCCCGCACGGGCGTCGACTCCACGCTGGCTGACTCGGAAAGCTGCCGCGACAGGCTGCGCAGGAACTCCTTGCGCTCTGCCACCGAGAGCTCCTCCGACGACTTGCGTAGGGACAGCTGCCTGCGAAGCACGGAGCAGACGGATCGAGCGTCTCGGGTCAGACGCCGTGAACGATCTCATTCTTGTAGTCCCAATGTTTCGTGAGCTAAAGAACTCGGCCCAAACAAGACTCTGATCACTTAGAGGCTACGGTAGAACTGCTAGAGTAAATACCGATGCTGTAAAACCTCTGTTATGGTAAAGACCGGTCGAGTGAGGCTAGGTTGAGGCTATCTTGTAATATTTCTGCGCACGTAAGAGGGACATGTTAATATGTTAGATATATTACCTAAAAACACTGACTTTGCTATTGGCGAGGAGATCGAACTATAGGGGGCGCTGCGTTCACCAAAACTAATACCGCCTGCGTGGAAAACAACTCCGGCGTTCCAGTGTGCTGCCGCTGGCTGCCGTGTTGTTGCCGCGTTCCCTGCAGGTTTGTTAGAATATAGCACGCTCTTCTTGCGTACCGCAGTACTCAGCGCAAGCTTTAGAGGTTGGAATCAGTTTGAATCGCTTTCCTGCCGAAAAAAAAAAACTCAAATCGCAGTGGATAAATAAGAGTAGGGAAGAAGTTGACTGCGCACGACGTGGTGTGTGGTCGTCACTTTTCAAGCGATGCCTTCCAAACAAACTACGCTAATGGACGAGGCATGTACGCGCGTAAATCACGCTTGCATCGACATCCGTTCAAACCATACATTGTATTTTATAGGCAGTAAATATTCTGCCGGCAACCGGCACAACAAACCGAGCAAAAAAGAAAAACATATCGGTAGTTGTTTCTATTGGGTTTCGTGTAAAAGGAATAGTCAAAACGGGAACTGCTATTTGTGTGAGTAGCTCAGTGGAAAGGTGTCCGTTTCACGTGCCGTGGGCCCAGCTTTAAAGTAGGCAAACTTTTTTTTTTTTTTTCATGAAACATTTGGCGATTTATATATATTTCTTTTTTGGAATAATCATTGCCGTCCGAAGCTCCCGGCAATCTTTTTTTCCCGAGTGGTTGTGCCGGCAGCCGGCAAAATATCCCCACCCTATTTCATAACAGTGCACAAGAGAAGGTTCTTGATAAGCAACGCCGTTCCGTCGGAGAATCTTCCGAAGGGATCACACGACCGGGTCGTGAGGCTTCGGAAGCCACCGAGAGGTACTGCTATCATTTGATCACTATTTTAATCCAGGTTAGCTTTTACACTGGAACATATTAGGTAGCAGTATCAGTTCGATATTGTGATATTTACGCAATTGCGTTAATCATTTTGCGATTCCTATAATTTCGATTGAGCAATGCAAATGTGTGTATGACTAAGTCCTCGTCGAGCAGAACTCATTGATATTTCATCGTGAACCGTGCACGTTTGAATAACCGATAAATTATACTGAAAAAGACAACTTGTAATGTTTAATGCCAATATGCAGTCTAATTAGCCACATTCTACCTTATAATTTTCACCAGTGTGTTCTGTATTTTGGCATTTCAAGAAAAACGTAATGTAATGATTATTTTGGTTAATGTTTTGGTGAAAATTTCTCGGGGGCGACGCTGCGCTCGATTACATGATCACATTTCAGCACGTCCTCGCCTTCAACGAGGCACCTCTTGCTCTCGCCGATGTGGCTGATGATCATTGCAAGTGACAGGGACACTGCAAAGCAATGCGTGTGTTTCGTGAATACGGTTTGTCCAACCTAGGAAGTGCACAAACATCGCCACACCGCGTCAGTCACGCACGACCTGGCGCCCGAAGCCGGAGCGACGCGGCCGATCGCGAGCGCCTATACGTGGGTTGGTTTTTGCTTCCAACGAGGATGCGGCGACATTTAAAGCAAGGTGAGACAAGCAGGGACTATGCTACCCCTACGCAGATGCTTCTCGAGCAGATAAATATTATCCACATACCTTTCACGAGCCTCAAGTCGTCGTCCTCCGTGGCTGAGCGAATACTAGCGGCGGGGTTGTTATTCCCGTAGAATAGTTCCGACGGCGGCCGCTAGCCAGCGCCACCGTTCGATCTCCTCCCCAATAGAGAGGTTCAAAAATAGCAAAATTATAGACATAGTAAGGTAAAACTAGAATGCACTAGTAATACTGGTGCGGCCATTTCAGGCACCCAAGACAGAGTTTACCATAGAAAGGTTCTCTGTATTAAAATAAGCAGTGTGCATAAATATCCACACTTCAAACCCTACCTTCAGCTTGTCCTTAGATGCAATTCCTTTTCGTGTCCCCCAGAGACAATAATCTCTAGAAGATTTAGTAGGGTCTGAGCCCCCAACAATGTGTCGAATCCCCGGCCCAGATCGGATCAGTATCGGACATTGATAAAATTAGCACGGATTGGCTCACTATTGGGCAGCCATTAACATTGGCAGAGACTGAGAACTGCTAAAGAAAGACAGATTGGTTCAGTGCCAGACAAGATTGGTTCAGTGCCAGACATCTCCAGAGATTGGCACGGGTCGGCTCAGTATTGGGCATTCTTAGATCGGCACAAACTGGCTCAGTATTGGGCACCCCGAAATATTGGCAGTGTCAGTCATCCCTAAATATTGGCAGATTGGTACCACTAAAAAAAGGCACATATTGGCTCAGTACCAGACATCTCTAAAAATTGGCACAGATTTCCTCAGTATTGGGCATCCCTACATCGGTAGTGTCGGGCACCCCTAAACATAGGAACAGAATCGGGCATCCTCAAAAACTGGAAAAGATTAGCTCAGTATTGGGTATCTCTAAAGACTGGCCCAGACTGGCTCGGTACTGAGCACCCCTAAAGATCGGCACAGACTAGCTCCGAATTGGGCATCTCTAAAGATTTGCCCAGACTGGCTCAGTGTCGAGCATCTCTAAAGATTAGCACAAATTGGTTCATATCGGCATCCCTAAAGGTTAGCTCAGTACCGGGCATCTCTAAAGATTGGCAAAGATTAGCTCAGGTATAAGGGTATCTTCAAAGGGAAGTACAGATTGGCTTTGTATTGGACAACCCTAAAAATTGGCGCAGATCAGCTTAAGCATTGGGCATCCCTAAAAATTGGCACAGATTAGTTTGAGTATCGGGCGTCCCCAAGCACAGATTGGCTTTTTATCAGGCAACCCTAAAGATCGGCATGGATTGGACTCGGGTATCGGGCAGCCCCCCCCCCCACCTGTTGATCTCTGGGTTGCCCACTTGCAGGATCAGCTCCTCCACTATGTTGGGGTCCGTGTCGAGCAGATCGTCCTCCTGGCTCTCCTCGCGGAGGAAATGCAACAGAACCTCTGCGAAGGCCCCCTTCTGGCTGAGCAGCTCCTTGTAGCTGCCCTGCTCCTCCACCCGGCCATCCTTCAGCACCAGGATATGGTCCACTTGGGGCAGGTACGAGATGCCGTGTGTCACCAGCACACGCGTCTGGAAGCGGAGGGAACGGCGATGCGGCAGACGCATTCGGCCATGTGTTTGTGGGAGCCTATCGTGACTACCGTAAAATCCCGTAAGGACGCCCACCCAAATTGAAGAGATAAATTGGGAAAAACATGGGGTACGTGGGCTATCATTGAGAATGCGACAGCAAAACTTTATAAAGAAAAAAGGCGATTAGACACTCTGCTATCCGCTACAAAACCCATAAAACGGGAACTGACTACCGCAGATTGCGGACACGGCACATTTGTGTTTTATGATGCGATAAACACGCATTAATTTGCTACCACATCCTGTCATAGTGAAAGGGGTTGTGGACGCAGCAGATTCGCTTTACAGTGAGCATGAATCTAACGTGCCCCGATTCTAACGCGCAGGCAGGTTTAGCTTTCAGATAGTCAAAAGTAAATTGTGGCCGATTGTACCGCACAGGTAAAATAATGAAGATTGAACACATACTTCATAGAATGGATTTTATGAAACGAACGCCAACACAAAACTAAATGCCGTGCACTAGTCTTGTTGTCAGAGTCCGACGATGGTTTTTTGCTCTCTACAGAGGCGATCCCTGCTTTTGTCTAAAGCGTTTTAAGTGCCACACTTCTTGCGCATGTACAAGTACTTGACCGTCGCCTTTTGGGAGGGTCGTCTTCTAAACAACACTGCGAGCTCGTCGGGCCGCTGGGACTGCGAAGCCATGCAGTGCTGTTCCGTTGTTGACTTTCCCGCCAGCGTGACGGCCTTTCGTTTAAATCAAGCCTCCCAGTGGGTTGTTTTTTTTTTTTCCATCTTAAAACGGCGGACACGAGGCCGTATTAGACGCGAAAGAATGCGCGCGATACGAATACCAAAATGTTGAATGTAAACAAACAGTTACGATGGCGATGGGGCTAGCCACCTTATACCAAGTATTGCGTTTCTCTCGAGTTTCGGTTTTTGGTTTCAACTGTAACGCACACGTAGTTTTGGGTACAGATTCTGGCGAAAGAAAGTGCATGTTAGAATCGTGCAAACGCAGTGCACGGTGCGAAGGTCACACGAGAACCTGCCGCGAACTCGCATGTTATGGAACCAACGCCGCAAATCGTGGATGCAGCAGATTTGCACTTTGCGGTGCAAAAAACATTGGGACGACTCGTATGTCGCGGGAACCGATATCGCATGCGCAGGTCACGGACAAAAAACGCGGGAACCCACCATGCCATGGGAACAAATACCGCGGGTCGCGGACTCGGCAGATTCGCGCATTTTACGATGCAATAAACACGCGGGATCAGCTTGCACATCACATGAACCAATATCGCACGCGCAGATCACGGACAAAAACATGTGAACCCACTAGAAACTCCCTTGTCAGACGTACCGGTACCGCAGATCACGCAGTTGATGCGATTCCCATCGGACATCGCGTGATGTCCGGTGGGAATGGGGGTGGGTAATATTTCGGAATTTTTTATGTTTTAGACATTTAGCCAGAAAAATGGGATGGGAAATCTCACGGGGGAGGGTGCCCTTACGGGATTTTACGGTAGGTCCCCAAATTTTCCTGGATTCTTTTATGGTTTTGCCTCAACAATTGGAAGGAAAAAGGATGTCTAGTGGGCACAAGTTTTTGACACTTGCCAATCTTTACGAGATTCGGCATTTGCCAAACTTTCCGAGATTCTGCACTTGCCCAGTTTTCAAAGGTTCGGCACTTGATAACCATTTTGAGATTAAAGGAATGCTGAACCAACATGTGGAACTCACAAAACAATGCTGGAGCGATAGGCGGGATGCTGCAAAACCCAAAAACGTTACTTATACAGCGATTTCTTAAACGGTTGCCCACATCTTTGGAAAAGAAGTGCACGATTGAAAACAATGATAGTGAGTTTGCGCTTGTCTCTTGTCTCTCCTCCTTCCTTTCATTCCAATCTCCTCTCCGCTTCGTCTCTTCGAGCAGGTGAACTGAAGCGAGAGGAGAGAGGCAAGGCCGCTTCCCCTCATTCTCGACTGTTACAGCAAAATCGTGACGTCACATTTCTTGCTTGATCGCGCTTTTCTTTTCCAAAAATATGGCCATCCATTTGAGATATTGATGAATGAGAGATGCTTTGGAGTTCATAGCGTTCCATTCAGCGCTTCTGCAGCCTTATTTTGCAAAATCCAAATTTCGGTTCAACCTCCCTTTAGGCCCTTCCCAAACTGTCTGAAATTTGTCCCTCGCTCGAGCTAAGCACTTCCAAACCTCTTTAAAGTTCGCCACTTGCCAGACATTTTAAGGTTCAACGCTCGCCGAACTTCGGCAAATGGTTCACGCGAGATAGTACAAGAACCATTTTGGCAGGACTCCTTTCCTTTTCATGGCACCCCCTGCACGAGCAATTCGAGACAATTGCCCTCAAGTTTCATCGAGAACTATGCCACGCCCAACCATAGTGTGAACCCCCCTTTGCCCGGACTCCCACATTTCTCAAAGTCTTGCTCCTTCTCCACTCTAAACTTGGTCGTTTCAGTGCCCGCCATGCTTCCAGACGCCTTGAGGCCCCTTCACACGCACAATGCAGTGCTAACTCAGTACCGAGTCGGCACTGACAGTACTCGCTGACGAGCCAACTCTGCGTCATTTCAGCACTGAGATGCACATGCAGATCAGCCTTCAGTGCCACACAAAGGACGCCACGGTCAACCTCTTCCGCCGAGCAAACAGAGTCCCCCCACCTTGTTCTTCAGCGCTCCGTTGGGGCCGATGACGTTCTCGAAGATGTGCCGTCCCACGTGAGAGTCGACGGCGCTCAGGGGGTCGTCCAGAAAGTAGATGTCCGTGTCGCTGTACACGGCGCGGGCCAGGCTCACCCGCTGCTTCTGCCCTCCGCTCAGGTTGATGCCCTGTGAACACACGGCAGAGTGAGGCACGTTAAGACGTGGCGCATGTCGGCGCACCGCGTTTTCTCTCCAATTCCAAACTAATGTGCAGGTGCGCTAGCTTAGCGTGACTGCGTGCGAGATGACGAATGCCAAATACTAACAGACCTAATTAGCTTTACAGCTTGAGGCACCATATTCAATAATAATAAGGCTTTCGTTTCCAATTCTGGTTCGGACGAAAAGGAGGCTAAACTAATGCCCAGGGATCATGGGCATGGCCCAGATACTCGTGAAACGTCCCTGTATCCACGAGAGAAGAAAACGGGATAAGGTGTGTGGTTTCTAAGAAAGAGGCAGCCTCGCATGCAGTTTGGTGGTGGCTGTGTTTCCAGTCAACACAAAATAAAACAAAATGAACTTTCTTCCAGTGGAGCTTAAGATTTCTTCTTTGGGGACAGCTCAGATTCGGTGTCTTTCGGTTTCCCCTGACCCTTATAAAACTGGCTCGGGTGGGTAATTTTTGGCGTTTATTGGCATTTACCAACACGAAATCCATTCATGAACAGGGAAAAAATGCTAAAACAGAAACTCTAACACAAGCAAACTCCTCACGTTATTGCAGTGATTGGGTAGACTATACATGTAAATAGACATGCAACTACAGACGTCTGGCTATTAATGTCAATTTCAAGTGCTTCCAAGGCTTCAAGAACAGCCACTTCACAATCGCAGGTTTTCAAAGTTTCTAAAAACCTGTGGGCACCGTCAAACATACCAAGGAGAATGAATTTGTTGAACAATTTAAAGTCAAGAACAAGAAGGCATAGAAAAAAAAACATAGTTGAACTCGACCTTTTGAAGTCTGCCTACAGCCACAAAGAACTGCCAATCTGAGGCCCGCAACAGTGCTCCCAAGGAAAAAAGGAGAGAGGATAAAGCTCACCTTCTCGCCAATCTCGGTCATGTCCCCTCCGGGGAGGACCGAGAGGTCGGACTGGAGCGCGCACTGCTCCAGGACGCGGTTGTAGCGCTCCCGCTCCATGGGCTTCTGGAACAGGATGTTGTCCCGCACCGTCGCATTCTGGATCCACGCCTGCTGGGCAATGTAGGCCACCGACCCCTGGAGGCGACAGACGCAGAAGAGAAGAAGGGAAGGGCGACCCCATCAGATATGAAAAAAAATGCAACTAGAATGCAAGAGCACGTGATTGTGTTTTTAACAAGCAACACTGTCTATCGGAATAATATGATGCAATGTGACACGCAAACTTTACTTTGTGTATCCATGTAAAGTTTGTGACACACAAACTTTACATGGATAGGGTGACCATAATCGACAGCACAGAAAACGAAACATCCGGAGGGGGTGGGAAGCAAACTGGGAGAGGGGTCACACAAAACAGCAAGCTCTGCCACTATTCAGTTCACTGTACAAATGCACACTTTTCTTAAGTTCTTCATTTATTTAAGTGGACAAGCACCTTTCTTCTTCATTTTTATACAAAACCGAAGCATGCGAAGTCTAGTAATATGAAAAAATGCCCCGAGCGTCTGAGCGGACAGAACGTATCGACAGATGGGACCACAGAAAGAGCTCGAAATGTACCCTGTGGAAGGGAACATTTTTTTAGCATACTAGTTATTTTAATACAAGGTATTACCATAAAATCCCGTAAGTTCGCCCAGCCACAATGAAGAGATAAATGGTAAATAAATGAGATGGGCTATTTTTGGGGATGAGACAGCATACCTTAATAAAATATTTATTATAAACACACGGGTACCCGCTACAAAGCATGTGACACGGGAACTGATATCGCAGATAGCGGACACAGCGAATTCGCGTTGTGTTCGGACAAGCGGGAATTCACTACGAACTCCTGTGTCACGGGAAAGGATATTGCAGACTTCAAATGCAACAGATTCAGGTTTCACGGTCCGATGAACACGCGGGAACCGGCAGCAAACTAACGTCCCACAGGAAGCGACATCGCACCGCGCGGATCGCGGACAAGAAACGCAAGAACTTGCATGCCGCGGGAACCGATATTGCACACACAGATCACGAAAGAAAAAATGTGGAAACCCTTTGCGAACTTGCTTTTCACACATACCAGCACCGCAGATCGCGCGAATATGTGATTCCCGTCGTAGGTCGCATGATGTTCAAAGGGAATCGGGAGGTGGGCGATGTTTCGCAACTTTCATGTTACGGATATTTAACCAGAAAAATGGGATTGGCAATCTCTTGGGTTGATAACGCCCTTACGGGGTTTTATGGTATGTATTCTCTTAGATTTCTTCCGCCTGCTTAGCACTAATTTCTCGTCTATATGCGAGCACATTCCCACAACAGCAGGACGCGAAGCTTCATTGAGGAAAAAAATTGACCGCATCTCCACGTGGTGAATGATGTTGCTTGGGGCGAAGCTCTGGTGGTGCTTGTCTGCGTAGACGCCGAGCCGCAGCATGCCGAGCCTTTTCATTCATGTCAGTAGGAGAATGTGTGGTTTTCTTCTTTTTCTTTTTTTAAGCAGACAGATGGGATGGCATCTCAGAACCCCCTACTCTTTTTTTTCTTCTTTTTCTTTTTTCATAATTTTTTTCATCTTTTTTTTTTCCAATTTTTTTTTGCCCTACACGAGCACGTGAGCATGTGCTCACGTGCTCGTGAGCACGTGATCTCAAGAGCAGAAGCACGAGCACCCGACGCCGGCCTACAGCGGACGGCGGATGGACATACGGACATGGCTAGCCCCTAAGGAGCTTCGCCGCTAAAATGACGAAACGGCAGAAATGCACCTCTAAAACGAGACTCTCCCACCCAAAATGGGACGTCTGGTCACCCTATCCGTGTACCTCTTCTCTGGAGGCATTGCATCATTTCCTTTGAAATGCAGCCGCCACGCATAGAATTCGACGGTGAAATGCCTCCGCACCGGCTATACTCCGTTCCACGATAACTTGGCGAACTGTGGAGATTGTGGGCCCCACGGCCCAATAAGAGCGTCTGAGCAAGTCACGTGATAACACACCGTGGTCGAGGCCATAAAGGCCTCGTTACTACCACAGCAACAGAACCGTCCGCAACAAAGTTGGTTCTAGGTTTCTTTTTCTTTTAATGGTAAGTTAACTCGTGTGATTCCATCTCTACTGAGAATATATTTAAAAAATCACAGCTGCTGCCACGCTGATTCTCGAGGAGATGCGCCAGCATTTCGTGCAGCGGTTCTATATAACAAAGCACGGCGAATGCAGCCTCTCGGCACTTTTCTGCGGGGGTGAACATTCCCGAAACCCCTCCTCTCCTTGGTGCAAGCAAATCAGGTCACTTAGAGTGTGCATGAAGGAAAGTGGCCACAGAGGATTGGCTGGTTATAGAGAGTGACGGCGTGACCTAACACCTAGAAGCCGGGGTGCAGTGAGGGTCAGCAGGGCTAGGGCGTACTTAGGCCGGCGGCGCGGGTGGGCCAAGGCGGGTCAACATCAAAATATTCAGGCGGGCTAGTTGGTTATACATACTAAATTACAAATAGCGCTAACACAAGGACAGACGAAGAAGTGGACAGGACAGGCGCTAACTCACAACTGACGGTTTTATATACCACGAGAAAGAAGAAGGTGAAGGAAGTGGCTGGTGTTGAAAAAAGAGATAATTCTATTTCTAGCCGGGGCGTTTAAAGAAAGTAGCTTGTTAGTCTAATAAGACTAACAGCAGACCAAAACAAAAATATTAAAAATTAAACAAAGGTAACGAATTTGAACTATATACGATGATATTTTTTGAAAGGACAGAAAATGACCTCTAGACCGTGAAAAACGAAAAAGGAATGAAAAACTAATAAGTGATTGCTCATAGGTCGCCGATCAGTGCCTTGTACAGCCTATAACCCATTTTACACCCAACAGGCACCACAGCCAAAGCTACCGTATTTACTCGCATAATGAACACACTTTTTTTCCCAAAAAATTGACACATATTTGGGGGGGAGGGCGGGGAGGGGGGACGTTCATTACACGGGGCAAAATTTTTGCATTTACACACTTCGTGCAAATGTCATATTAAGCGCCAATATGACACGGCAAGGTACTGTGGCACGTCTCCAGTGATGGAGGCGTACCCACGGCTGGCCGGGGGCGCGCCATAATAACCATGCTTTATAAATTGCAAACCTTTTTAGGGCACTTTCGGGGTGCCTATTGCTGAAGGAAAAGCGCCCTACGAAGCTCACTCAGCACGAAAAGCAACACAACACGACCGTTCTTAGGTGATATATATTGCAAGTATCCGGCGGGCACGCTCAGGTATATCCGCGACTACGCGTATAAGAACTCGTACGAAGTCCAACTCCCGACCGCCGAAGCCCGCTCGCTAGGCTAGAGCTAGGTGGCGAACCGGCTGCCTAGCTCTAGCCCACTGTAGCCTAGGACGCGACAGGACAAGTTGCGCCATCTAGGGGCAAGTAGAGGCGGCGATTGTAACGCCATGTTTTGAGGCGGCGGAAACAAGAACCCTACGCTTGGGTGCAGAAAGAGCGCCCCGAGAAAACACGGATGTCAACAGCCGTACCCGTCCTAGTTAACGGAGTGGGTTATTAACATATTTGACGTTGCCGTGACATCACACTACTTTTCTCTTTTTTTTTTTCGCTCTTCGGTCGCTCTTTTTCTCGCTTCTTCGCTCGCTCGGACGCCCGGAGCGCGTTACAATAGCCAAGGTTACGGCTGCACCGGCCTGGCTGCACCCCGTTGCTGACACTTTCTCCCATTTATCATGGCCCAGCTACGGTGCAACCAATGCAAGCAAGCAAGGCTCGTGCAGGGCTTCCATCGAGATAAAAGAGCTCATGGCAAACAACCAACAATGACCAACCTCAAGCGTATCTTTGGCAGGCTTACAATCTCTCGGTGCTCGTGAAGAAAGCACGAGCGATTGCAAGCGTACCAAAAATTCATTCACGCGCACGCTGCACGCATTCGAGGTCAATTGTTGTCGTTCGTTGCCGTTTGTCACTCAAGTGGGACTAGCACACTGGCACTAAAGTGGGACCAGCGCGGGGCCTCTCGAACTGGGTTTCTAGTCACACAGGCGTTCCCCAGAATACCCTCAAGTGTTCCCTGGGTTCTTCAATTTCCTTAACCGTCGCTGTTTCCGAGTAAAAGGGGTTCCCAGTTAAAGGAACATTTTAGCGTGTATAAGCCATCTACTGACACACAACTCTGTGACAAACCCTCCCTAGTATGGGCATTACTGTTTATGTGGTCTATTCGCGACTCCAGCAAAACGGACGCCACCAAGCGGTAAAACCGGGAACCAGCCGGACCAGGTCGCTCCGCGCCCCTCCGCGTCTCTGGTGGCTTTCGCGGACACCTGTTGTCGGCGCGGTGGCGAACAATGCAATTTGACGAAGGTCCGAAAATTTCTTAAGTTTGCCTGAGTGTTCATCAGTGTGGTGAAGCCTCAGTAGATTGTTTCCTTCTCTCACGTGCTTGAAAGCCCGGTTACTCCACCACACACAGTCGCGTGCTTTCGATTTCTTGAATGGGGAGGAATCACGGAAAAACGTTTTGATTTCTTGTCTGTCTCGAATCACATTCAAAGTGACGACTACTTGGTAACTGATAAGCGGTTTCTTTATAAGGATGTAGAAAAGTGGACTGAGGATGACAGACGAGGTGTTTCACCGGAGGGAACACCAATGTTGCAGTTAAGTGAATGGGAAGGTTCCATAGCTGCTTTTCTTGAGTTTGGTTGTGTTCGATTAGCTTCTAGTTTGAGCCACTCACTCCGGTCGGTGCGTTGGTTATTCATCTTGGCTGCTTTTCGCCGAAAAAGCCTCTGGACCACACTGAAGGAGTTGGGCTGATTTCGCAATTACTTGATTCCGGAAAACCTGCTCGCTGCATACGATTAATGAGGGAAATTATCTGCTCTCAAAAAGTGGGGGACGCGTCTCGCAAAGTTAGAAGCTGTCACCGCATTATGATCGATCGCGCCTCCAATATTTATATCATACCCCCGCCGGAGCCAGCAGCAATATACGTCTACATTGCTCAGGTTGACCGGCCACAAAAAATACTAATTTTCTCCGTTCGGGATTCGAAGTCAAGTTCAACGCAGAGATGTTCTGCGTGAATCTCCGATAAAGACTCTTCAGTTTGTCCGCATTCGTCTCTGTGCTACCGGCTAGAACCATTTGGCTAAGTTTAAGTAGTATCTCTCTGTCTGTCAAATATACTTTTATTCAGCAGTTCACCTAATGGCTAGTCAACTAAGCTCATGTTTCAACCCGAAGAATATACTAATATCGCTTTAGTGGGACATAATACGTAATATAATACGTAACACGCTCGTCAAAATGACTTCTTGATTGCTACTAAAACCTGAATTGAAATACGAGTATTACGTACTATAATACGTAACACGCTCGTCAAAATGACTTCTTGATTGCTACTAAAACCTGAATTGAAATACGAGTATCAGCTGCTTAGTGGGACGCCACCAGGTTAACATGCTCCTTGGCTCAAGAAGCGCTTGCTTAATTTTCGTAATTTTCCTGCAGCCTGTGTTGTTGACCGAGCAGACGACTGGAAAACGCGGATACGCACAAAAGCTCGATTTCGCGGACAGATAAGTCGCATGGTCGAGGCATGCGAGTTAGCTGAAAATTATTCTCGGTGGAACAATTCTGTAGTCAACGCCGCTTTTCTTAGATGATCAAAACTGATTAGAGTCTATTACCGTCTCTCCGGAGCCCTATAGTTTCGGTTTTTAACGAAAACTCCGAAACGAAAGTTTGACATGAAAAGAACAAAAAATACCTGGAAAACAAAACTATGCTCTACAAGTTTATGTGCACCGGCTACACTTAACCGTCGCAGTTCAAATACATATAAAATAGGGCACTAAACAGAAGAAAATTCGTTAAATTGAATGCGCCACCCGTTCAGGCGGCCCGGCCGAGCCGACGCGACCTGGACTCAGCCGCCATGTTTGTTTGGTGGTGGCGCCCCCTATAGGTCGCTGGAGTCGCGAATAGGCTTCCGCACCACTTTACACCATTAATTCCGAGACTCTGAGGGGTTCTTCGGCTATCAATCGAGAAATAGGCGTTCCTCGAGATAAGAAAGTTGGAGAACCGCTGGACTAGGACATAAAAGACGCGGCAGTCGACGAGGAAAAAGAGCGTACGTGGATGTTCACAGTGCCCTGGATGCGCTCCATGTCGCCCAGCAGGGCGGACAGTAGGGAGGACTTCCCGGCCCCCACCTGCCCCACCAGTGCGACCAGCTTGCCCTTGGGGATCTTGATGTTCACGTCCCTCAGCACCGGCTCCTCGTCCCTCGTCCAGGCAAAGGAACCGTGCTCCACGGTCACCGGATTGACTGCGACGATGACAACGATGCTTCAAAAACCCGTCACCGGATGTCACTTCTATGATGTCAACGGGCAGAAATCGAGGGACCACTTTTTTAGACGCGGTAAATGCACCAGTCGGAGGCTCATTCCCAGCACCCTAGCGAAACGACGTCGTCCGAGCTTCGCGACACTGCGTGAAAAGCTTCGGAAGTCGAATTTCCAAATCGCAACGATTGCCAATAGACCTTACGCAAAATTGTTTAAAACGTCTGACAACACCCTGTGCGCTGCCATCTTCGGTGCGTCGAGATTCTACTGCTGTTTGTCGATTTCGTAGTGTTGTTGGTAACAATCGAGGCCTACAGCTCACCGTCGTCGATCCTCACCCACGCCTGCGAGCTAAGGGTTCGTATCGTTTTACGCTCTTCCTTGCACATGTATGTGTTCGTCGCCCTGCTGGTCGCTAGTTTCTCGCAGCAACCGTTACAGCAAACATGCACTTCAGCTCGAAATTTGGCTTTGAGTGCCAGCAAGGGCACAGGCACAGGTGCCTGATTTTCGAAAGTGCTTTCCTTACTCAAGTGCTCGTGCGAGCGAAGGATTCTTCAGAACTACGCTTTCGCACCCTGACCTTTACCAGCACCGAAGCCAACTGGTGAGACGTAGCATGTTGCACCCACTCTGTGCTAAGCACCAATAGTGCGGAGGCATCCACAAGATAGTCGGGGAGTGAATTGCACATACTCAAAGCATAGTTCATTTACTGGCCCTAGCGTGCCCCTGGTCGGAGACTTGAGGTTTAGCAATGTGACGACGTGTTCGAAGACGCAGTTCTGCTGCCCTTACAGGTCTTCAGTATGTCTGGGCAGCCAGGAAATTCCAACCCGCGTTTTGTACCTCCCATCTCGTATACTCTTATTTATCTTGTATACTCTCATATACTTCAATATGTGGCTCGGTCGGAGCCGCACTCACCGTCATCTTTCTCGTGCGTGACGTACTCCTCGAGTTCTTCGTTGCCGAGGTACTTGTTCATCCTCTTCACTGACACGCTAGCCTGGGAAAAACAAAACAAGATCCACGTCAGTCGCAGCGAAGGGACTCGCAAATAGCCAAGCTACGGACTAACCCAACGTTTACAAACGATTCCGCATTTGCCTGCACTGTGTGTGGACACCGTGCATGCACAAAAACTATATTCCCATGAAGGGAAGCGTCCGCACATGCACCGTGCAGACATCGGCGCCACCACGGCAGTGTGACGTCTGAGCCGCGCGTCGGTGTGCAAGCAGAACCACTTAAATTCAAGTCTATACATATAAATGCATTGACTTGCATTTACAGCACGAGAACGCAAGTAAATGTATGCATGTAAATGCATAAACTTCCATGTGTGTTTATGTAAATGTATGTAAATGCATACATGTACATACATTGTGCAGCCACATGCATGTAAATGCATGTGGCAGCATAAGTACCGCCACTGCAGTACTTGAAACTTGCCTCTCCGGAGCCTCCCGTGGGCCGTGTCACGCAGCCCACGAGACAAAGCCAGCGAGCAATTGGGGCCAGGAAGCAAGTTCCCCTACGTAAGACTCAGGTTTCCTCACCTGGACCAGCATGGAGATGAGCATGGGCAGCATGGACAGGGGGAAGCGCAGGATGTTGAAGAGCGTGAGGGACACAAAGGCCTTCTGGGGGCCCAGCACATTCTCGTTGCTCATCAGCACGTACGTCATGAAGGACATCAGAGACACCTGCACGGGGCAAGGAGACGGGGACACGGCTACTGAGCGACGCAAAATAAAATTGATGCAGGTAACCGGGACCCCTAGGCGGGAATTAACGCCGTAAAATTTTAATTAGGACGAGCATCCGTCCTCGTCACCGACAACAAACATTCATGCTGGTTTTATGCTCACCGCGAAGACGCTCGTATCATTACAACTATTTGTCGAGGAACAGCTCCGAACGCACATTTATTAGCATGCCAATTGAGTAGAAGTGTTAGTCACTGATGTGACAAACATGCCCACACGACAGCTAAGACGCTTGTGTCGTTAACTGAATGTTTATCAAAAAACGTAGCTAATGCCCTGCATGGCCACAACCCTGCATGGCCACAACCCTGCATGGCCACAACCCTGCATGGCCACTACTCCGCATAGCCCCCTGCCCTACATGGACGCCTTCCAGCACAACCACAGCAATGCAAAACACACAATTTTTATGAGGACGCAATTTTTGTAAATTTCTCTACCCAAATATTGCAAAACATTTATCGCACGAATATATCACCCAATGGCAGTAATGAATATATAACGTACCACTCTAGATCGTACTATTTCGGGCCTGAAAAATATTTCCAAAATTCACGCTCTGCAAAATTTACGAAATATTGAGCCCGCGAAAATAAAATGGTCTACAGTAATCAGTTTCCTGTATGGCCACTTCAATGCACGTCTACTCTCGTAGAGGGCCGTTTTTAGGTGCCCACGAGAAACCCGGTCAAAAATGGTGCCCACACCGAGCACACCTCCCCAACCTAAAAGGCCACGACTGAAGAGCAAGGCCACCTACCGCAGAAAACACAGACAAGGGACTAACAAAAAAAAAGGTATATAGACAAGGCTGGTGCCGACAGCAAGGACGCCCCCGACCAGAAGACCGCAACTGAAAAGCGAGGCAGTCTATGGACACTGACAGGGTGAGAGTAGCAAGGCGTCTTTCGAACGCCAGTCCTCCACCACGCGCTAACTGCCTTCAACCGTGCTTTGGCTGTGCGTGCGCGCTCGAAGCCCGTGAAACGCCAAAGCATCACCAAAGGTAGGAAGCGCACACTGGAGGTGGGACAACTGAAACTTCTCACCGTCCTTTCTCATCCTGCAAGTTCTTACAGTGCACAACACACACAAACACACACGGGACTAAAGACACAAAGAGGCCCGTATAGATGCCAGCCACCCACCAGGAAGGGGGCGCAGTTCCAGAGGAAGGAGAGTACAGACGACAGGTAGGCCATGGTGCGGAGGTTGGCCACTTCCTTTTCCCGGATGTCCTGCACCTGCTTCTCAAAGGACCTCTCCCAGGCGTACAGCTTGAGCACCTTCATGCCCCCCAGGATCTCGTTCATCAGCTTGATGCGCTCGTCCTTGTGCTTCATCTGGCGCGTCTGCAAGGTCACGGCACAAGAGATGACCACGGTGACGACGGAGACCACGACAACGGTCGTAGCGAATTCGCAGCAGAGGGCAACCCATCCTTAAAAATTCGAGCGAGAAGGCCGAATACGGAACAAGGCAAAATAAAAATAAATGGAAGACGTTTACGATTCCCTGTAATGCCAAATTAGAGCGCAGCTCTTGAGGAGGAGGGGGGAAGGTACGGAGAGGAGGGTATCCTCTCCTCCGTACCCTATCCTCCTCCTACCCTCCTACCCCTCACCTCCTGCACCCTCCTCCTCCTCCTCCTCCTCCCTCCGTCCCCCTTCCTTGGTGACATCACTCGTTACCCTCGTGACGTCACTTGTGACCCTAGTGACCCTCGCGACGTCCTCGTGACCTTCGTCGAGGCCTTCGTGACGTCACGAAGGTCCCTCGTGAAGATCACTGTGAAGGTCGTGACCTTTGTCGTAACCTTCACGAGTGACCTTTGTGACGTCATTCGTGACCTTCGTAACCCTCGTGACATCATTACGGGAAACGTCCCATAATGCAACGTGCGGCTACGCCGATGACGACGGCGATGCTGCTCAAGCCGGAAACAGGCGCCTAAAAGCTGCGCTCTAAAAAAAGAAGAAAAAAAGTTTGCCGCAGCAATTTGCAGTTATTGTAGTTTAGAAGCGCCTCATTCTGAACATTGTGAAAGATTGCCTTACAGTGCTTTCTGGTAAACTGCAGGCAGCTGGAACGTGCAGCATGTTTTCACCCAGCTCCCTCCATACCCCGTTTCATACCTAGTGCAGTCCAAGCTCGTTATAACAGACCTTGATTTTGACCAAGATTTCGGTCTGTTGTAAAAGGAGTATGTTGTATGCAGATATGAAGTTGAGTCAATGGTATGTAGAGGAAAACCAACCAAACTTCATAAATCGGCATGTTATATCCAAATGTCTGTTGTAACCAAGTCTGTTGTCATGAGCTTAGACTGTATACAATGCTGTCAAAGCTACTGGCGCGAGCGCATGGCTTCATCTATGGCTTCGTTTGCTCGAGAATGCGTGCAAATGATCGGCAAGATCAACACTCTCCAAGCCTCTGGCGCATGTTCGAGCCAGCGGCTTGGACAGCGTTTTACACCAAGTATCATTCGAAGTATAGGGTCTCCATCCCTATACAATACTACTACTAGTTCATCTTCAGTAAACTCTTATAAACAAGTGTCTAGTAAAAATGCCTAGCAAACCAAATGGAATATCATTTCTACTCAATTAGTATTCAAACTTTCAAACATCTGCCAATGCCTAATAATCACAGTTTGATACTGTAGAGTAGGGGTCAGCAACCTTTCTCAGAGAGACAACCTCCTCAAAATTTTTTTTAAAAGCTCGATTTATTTTGATGAAGAGAAAGTTGGTAAATCTGGCACTCTTCAAAATTTGTAATACATGTTGCAGTTCTTTTTTTTCTTTGGTTATACTAGCACGTTATTTTATTCCCAACTTTGTCCTTTCTAATGTGACAGAGGGCCCGTCTTGGATTCCTTGTTTCTTCTCATAAAACGTTAGAACGCGAACGCCGATCTAATGCCGAACGCCGGCGTTCTCGCAGTTAGTAGAGATCCCCACGTTAAGAGACAAGCTTTGCGTCTACCCTCTAATCAGCACCAATAAAGAAACAAGGAAAGCCACCAATTGGCACAGAGGTAGGACGTCGAGCTCATGATTGCGGGGTCGTGGGTTTGATCCCCATTGTGGAGCGTGTAGGATTTTGTTCTTTCTTCTTAATTTACCACTCTTTCGTACGGATTGTCCTCTGAAGTATTTGTTACACGTTTCGAGACGTTATTTGTGACGTCCCGTCACACTTTACTCAGGGATCTGAGCCCTTAGACACTTTTAATGTTAAAAAAAAGAGAAGGAAGCATCCGGACCTGTAGCTTCTTGGAGTAGGCGGCGAGGAAGCCATTGATGGGCACCATGAGCACCATGACGCCCACGCCGGAGAGCACGGCCACCCCTAGCAGGTCCCAGAGGAAATAGAGGGCTAGGGCGATCTGGAAGGGCGCCGACCACAGCATGTTCAGGAACACCATCAGCTCCATAAACTTTTGGGCGTCATTCGACATCAGGTTCACTATCTCCCCCGTCGTGGACTCCTTCTTGGCCGCATTGGACAGCACCAGGCTCTGCGGGGGAAGACGACACGGAGAAATGAATAAACAGCGACGCAAAGAACAGACAAACTCTTGTGGCAAAGCCCACATCGGTGATACGGAATGTATTGGCGTCACTTTGGGGTGGTGACGTTACGAACAAACTTTGTTGTGTGTGGCATATCTGAAAGGAAGCCCTGCCAAGTGTAGGATTCCAAAGGAAATGCAAAGCGAAATTTGTGTCTCTTAGAGTCGCCCCCCAGCTTTGACCCTGCCGTTTTGCGCTGCCCGTTTCTTCCGATGTCAATGTTTGTTCTCTTCCCCCTCGCCGACTGCATGCTCCCCTTCTCCCATCACATGTGCAATCGTGCTCGCTGCTTGGTGACGACATTTCAAACTCTCTCTTCCCGCATGCACTCTTGGTGCAGTTGGTCCGGCGTCAGAGTCGCAACTGCAGGGACGCCAGTTAGAACCCAAGAGATTCCACACTTTCGCCAGTGCTTCTTTCATATTGAATTTCCACGCGACACTCTTTCGGCAAAGGAATCTGCATTACGGGAAACTGCTGCGATCCAGCCATAACACATAATCTGTGCTGGGAAGTTTGAATATGCAGTGTGTACGCCAACAAACACAGGGGCGAAATCCGAGATGCAAACGTGCAGGCTCACCTTGCGGTAGATTGCAGAGATGAGGCAGGTGCGGATGCGCATGCCGACAATGTACATGCGCTGGAAGTAGGCCGACAGCAGGAGCGACTGCAGCGTGGCTGTGGCAAACATCAGCACGGCGTAGAAGATCCCCTTCCACAAGGGCTCCCCAGAACCCACAAACCCTATCATGGCCCTGTGAGGAAGGGGAGTTACAGCCAAGAGTGAAACCTCTCTAAAGCACAGACTTGATGTAACAACCACATGGCCATGGTGAAGCAGAGTTTTAAGTACTGTAACATCCCGAATCATCGCCTACCTCCCTGCCACCTGAAATTTATTTAAAAAAAAGTGGGGTGGGTCATATCTTGGTGAGTAAGCACAAAACATATAAAAAAAGCTAAAAAAAATGCCCATTTTTTCTGTAAGTATCTAGCACGGCTGCAGAGGAGACACATGAAACTCGAAACTCAAATCAGTTGCATTATTTTATACAAAAAATACCCATGAAAGAATGTTTCACTATAGCGAAGTCCAATGCTTGCATACAACCTCGAGGACGACCTCGAGAACAACGTCTAGGACAACCTTTAGGATGACCTCTATGACGACCTTGAGGACAACCTGTCGGACGGCCTTCAAGAACGACCTCAAAGACAACGTCTAGGACGACTTCAAGGGCGATGTCTAGGACGACCTAAAGGACGACGTCTAGGATGACCTTGAGGACGACTCCTAGGACGACGCCTAGAGAAATTCAGCCTTTACACTCTGGATAAAACCAGAGTGGAAAGGCTGCCGCCATCTATGAGCAACGGCGGCTACCAGACAACCGGCAAGCCGGTTGTCTGGTTGCCGCCGTCGCTATAGATGGCGGTAGCTGTCCCGAGTTTCGTGTCAACATTGGTTTGCCCGCGGACACGATACTGGGGAAACTTGCCCTTCACAGCTCCGCTGTAAAAATAGAAGTAAACCTGTAATACGGACATGACTATTAGAGGTGCTGATACAGAGAAGATTTCTCCCAGAAAAGCTGACCTTACTATAAAGAGGTTCTACAGTAGCTGTGACTAAACTATAAATTGTAAGTTACTCCAAAATTGCATTCAAGTTGGTTACTGAAATGCGACATGATTGCAGAAGCACAGTGTGGCCGGACAGAGAGTGTTCATGTTGGCTTCGGCAAATGGTGGGTGCGCGACTGCGTCCGGAGACCTCACCTGAGAATCTGGGGAGACACGAACTGGAGGGTGTCGGTGCCCAGCTTCAGGACGCTGCCGGCCACAAACATGGGGCCAAAGGTCTTGGCCAGGGCACGCACTATGCTCAGCTGGGACGGCTTGGCTCCTGCCGACTTGTTGCTCGGCTCAGAGAACTTCACTTCCCCCTCGTGGTTCACATGGTTGTGGAAGCTGGCCGCCATGTCCGTCCTGGGAAGTACACGTGCAAAACTAGCGTCAACACCGCATTCCATGTCGGGCGAGATGAAACCCGAGGGCTCTTACACTGACGGAAAATGTGAAGAAGTCAGGGCTGGCAGAAAGACCTTGAAAAGGAGCCTCATGAAGGCCTTAACCGGTCTATAACGACGGCGGCAACCATTTTGTTGAAGGCCTTAACCCTTTAAGCACCAGGCGATTTATGCAAAACATCACCAAAATGCCACTTTTTTTATTGCTCCCTTTTACAGCAAATTTGCTGCTTATCTCAAACATACTCTATGGGATGGGCATACAATATTTGCAAGCTAGATTCAAGATTGATCTAAATTTACATCCTAATATGATGAAATTCGTGATCATCAAGGACAATGTTGACACCAGGCGTGAAAACAAAGGGAAAACGGCGAGGTGCCAGCGGAGGATTTGTCGTGTCCACCATTGTCCGTATCCGGGCCGAAGCAAAGACCTCGTCGTCGCTGACGTCCGAATCCTCAGAGTTTTAACACTTTTCCATAGAGTCATCACTCCCGTTACTATCGCCTAGCACGAAATCATTGTCATCTGAACTAAAAAAACTCCTCATCAAGCAAAGACTAGCGCCTCCAAAAAGAGCGACAACAATCGCCTTTAGAGAAGGCTGTCATTTTGAAAAGTAATGTTGCCGGTGGAATGCAGAAACTCTAAATAAAAGCCAAAATTGGCAAAGTTTCGGTTTGTTTTTCCTACCGGTGGCCAGCAGGACAACTGATCCCACAGTGAAAGCAGAGTGGACAAGCGTGTCTAGTCACTGGCGTTTCGTGCACGGATTTGAGTGAGCAGACAAGTGATGCTCGTCCTCGGCGTTTGCGGGATGAGCACCGTGAATGAGTCAGGCTCGTCCACGATTCTTGAAGGGTTAAACCAGCAGCAGATGCTTAGCCACAGACATTGGATTCTTGAGGGTGTGAAGAATCCAAGATCGAACTGAGACGTCTGTTACCACTCTGACGATTCCAAGAAGTCCGCTTTCGAGTCTTAAACCCGTTGTGGATCACCCCGTTCCCCAAAATAAATACGGTGAAATTTTATCGTCACGAAAATCATGATGCACCGAGTGTTGGTAGGTGACCTCATTTGTTATCAAGGATTTTACTGCGATTGGGGTGTTCTTCACATTATGCCTCTCCTAGTGTGTTCCTCACCAAGGAATGACAGTACCCTTCAATAAATAAATAAACTTAAAATTAACCTGAGAACAGGGCGAGGCAAATGATTACAAGGTCAAAGGGACAAAAGAAAGGGAGACAAACCAGACGCTTGGTTGGAACACATTCTCGCCCAGCAGTTGCAAAATGTACACTTTACACAGAAGCTTGGTTACCATATTATCCGTTGTTAAAGTCAGCAGTTTTTTTCTAAAATTTTCGTTGGTGTGTCTTAAGGCCCGTTCACACTCTTGCGACCTCTTAAACCTGGGTTCCTTAAAACTTCTTAAACCAGAGCACACACTGGCGCCATCTATTGGGTAGCAGTGTAAACTCGGCGGTCCGGCATATTTTTTTATTTCTCTCGCGCATTATCCTTTCTTTCTTGGCTCGAAAAACTTTTGTCAATGTTATAAACGAGCCTTTCTATGGGTATTACGCACATTTGACCTCGGAAATCCCGCAAAACCTTCGCTCTTGTGAAATGCAGTTCCAGAGTCACCGCATAGATGGCGCCACAATGCCAGTGTGTTCCCTCGTTCTAAAAAAATTCAAGAAGTTTTAAGAGATCTCGTCTCTCTCAGTCGTACTCGGTCGCAAGAGTGTGAACGGGCCTTTATGCAACACAGCGACCAACGTGTTTCTCTCCATAAGTAAGAACCATCACTGAGCAAACGTGCCACAAGGGTCATATTTCTCGTTTGACCAATTGGCAAGAACATTGAAAATGGGCTCTTGCTTCCACAGGTAATGTGATCACAATACACATAAGCAGGCTTATCAATGCAGTTTCACTGCATTGACGGTAGAAATATACATGTGCAAATACAAAGGTGCGACTTAACTACCAACTCTCTTATGACCGTTTACAGGGAAGGAGGGGGGGTTCAACTTATAGACCATAAAATATGATAGCTGGGAGTTTCTTTGGCCTTTGAAAAGTGTATGGAGAGGCACTACGATGAATGCGCCGCTGCTGCCGCCAATGCACCTTCGCGTGCGGAGGAGTCTTCTGCGACGACGAAGGTCACTTTCCCGCAGTACCAAGCGACGAAACAGACGATTGCCGCGGCACTCTGCTCCGCAAGCGGAGTTACGTGATGGCCCTCACCTCTCCTTGGTGGGCGCCACCCGGGAGACCTCCGTCTGCCAGTGCCGGTCGAATGTGGGCACCACCTGGTCCGTCCGGTCCTTGAAGTTGAGCGTCCACAGGTCTGTGGGCTCCAGGGGCTTCCGGAAGCCCTGGTAGGCCAGGGAGTCGAACCACGAGAACAGCAGCCGTGACAGGAACGAGGCCCCGCTCTCCGGACACTCTTTCTGCGCGGCGAATCGCCAAACAAAACGTCCCATATGTAGGATTCTCTGTTTTCCAAGTTTATTTTTCGTCAAATTCCGAGGGTGTTTTACGAAGCTTATTTCTGGCCGAAAATTCTTAATTTATCAGAGTTTATTAAGGCGAAAGTCTTACTTGTCCCATTACGTGAAAAAGCGGGGGTGTTGTGCCCGAAAGGTGGTCACACCAATACGTCATCAAGCACGTGCCTCAGAAATAAAACGCAAAGAAAAGCACGGCAACGCAGATGCTTCGTCACGGAAGACGTCATAAAGCCGACGGGGTTTGCCGCGCCCGCCCAGTGGGGGAGCGGGATGTCATCGCCGGACGGCGTGTGAAAAAGGAAGACGTGGTGCGCTGCTTGTAGAAATACACTACATGAAGGAATGCTTTTGCACTCGTACACGTAAGCAATCTTAAAAGTCTCTGCCGAATTTTTTTTTTTTTTAAAGCATGAAATGCTTTTTAACGCTAACCCCAATTCCAAAATTTTGTCCGTCCGTTCGTGCATGTTCTTCTAAATTTAGCAGGAAAAGTGGCATCATGTGACGTCACCTGACGTCATGTGACCTATACACTTTGTGGAAATTGACAGCATGGACACGCAGCGCCATGGCGCTGCGTGTCCATCAGTGCGGAGCGTCCGAGGTCACCAGGGGAGCACACGCGCCAACCGGCGACGAAAAGTACGCAGCAGACGAAAAAGGGAGCAGACGAGCGGCTTGCATGCCGCTCGTCTGCTTAGGTTTACCTCAATGTTTTTTTTGCTTGTTTTTTTTTTCATTTAGATTTGCCTACAACTTTTAAAATAAAGCGAAATTCGAGAAAAGAAAAGTTTCATTCAGTTACTACGTTCAGTGTGCTCAGGTTCGGTGCAAATTAAAAACCACTAAAAAAATCCTTGCAGGGCCCCTTCAAAGAGGCACCGACCCATCAAAATCCTATTTTTTTCATTATCCGAAACGATTGCAAACGATGCCGGGACATTACCCTCAAAATTCGAAACTTGGGAATTTAGTATTTGTGAAGTAAAAAAACAATTTCCAAATGCCGAACTTGAAGTTTCCGCGCGATCCGCGCCAGTACAGTGACGTCGAATTTTGCAGTCTCCTGCGAGTCGACTTTCTTTCGCACCTCCGCTCCACACTACAAAGCAAAGCGCCGTTGCCACCGCGACCCGAAGCGAGGAGGTGAAGAGCGGGAGAGAAGGGCGCCGGCGGACCGGGAAAAACCGATTTCTTCGTCCGGTTCCCCGACTCACCGATCGTCCTCTGCTCGAGCGCCGCCAAGTTTCCCGAGGGAAAATACAAATCCAGGAGGCGACATCACAACGGACTCTGATTTTTGGTATTTCAAAAAGAGGGGCCGTAGTGCGTTCGCAATTGTGTTAGAAAACATGTTTTACGATTGCCGTTATTAAATGTTATAGAAATGTCGCCTACAAAGCTTCTAAATTTCACGATTTTTGACGTCACCAATCAAAAGAAGCGAGGAGGTGAGGAGCGGGAGAGAAAAACGCAAAAAATAAAAAGGCGCGCGCATGGAAAATTTTTTTTATGCGTTCTTTTGCATGTCTATGACTACAACTTGCATCGTTGCAGACAATAAAAAAAAATAGACCTTTGGGGTGTCAGTGCTCCTTTAAGTAGGGCTGGGCATTGATTAATCAGTCACCTTAATTTCCAGACATAATAAAGCCAAAGGGGCAAAAGTACCCCACATTTTTTATGCTTTCTTTCTTTTTTGATAAATGCCACAATGTACATTTACAGCTACAGATATACATCTGCAGTTGAATAAGGTAAAAAAAAAAAAAAGTCACTCAGACTTTCCAGTTGTGAAGGCATAGAAGTTTCCTGGTGTTCTTTGACACGAGGGTGTTTCTTGCATCTTCAGAATCATTGTTAATGCACTATGGACAGACGCACAAAACGTTTTCCGCGAAACTATCGGGCGAACGAAGAAGCAAAGCGATCGCCACCGCAGTCTACCGTTCGCCTCGTCCGCTGTGAAACAATACAGCGACGCACCCGAGCTTTTCTGTGCACCATTCGACACCGTGTGCCGACGCCAATGAGCGGCCCGACGAGTGGCTGGAGTTGTTAAATCCAGCCGCTTTGACAGGACCGACAATGTAGTTAGAACCAAATGCATTATGAGGGTCATTGTGGTCGGACCGACCCCAACGAGGGGTTATGAAAAACGAGTCGGCGGACGTCGACGCCAGAGGAGCGAGGGAAGAAGCCCTAAACTCGGACAGGCGTGCCTCCGACTGAGTACGCTATTAGTAAAAGTGAAGCTGCGGGACTCGAGCCCCTTGTCGCTTTTGGGGAATTTACGCGTGCAGGGATCCTGCTGTCCTCGAGGAGCATCCTCTCCGCTCTGGACGCCGCGCTCATGCGCGTCGAGGACTGGTCGTGGACGCCGTCGGCTCGCTACGCTAGCCAAGCAAAGCCGGAGGGGCTTTTCCTCAATTGTATGTGGTCTTCAAGTTGGAACCGCCCTGGCTTAACCGCGATGAAAGATGTCGTTACTTTCGAGTTTCCTGCCGACAGAAGGGATGGTGTTTGCGTTTAGGAGATGAAGAAAACGTTGGCAAGAAAAACACAGAAATAAAGTCTATTTTTGTCTCGCCTTGGCCAGTTTCGAGTTGAACCGACCAACCATTAAACGCGATTAAAGAATCAGTTGACCAGTTGGAAGGTTCATCTATTATTTTCACAGACCTATTAAGAAAGTGATTATTGCCTCGGGTCTAAAGCTTGGCAGTTTTGTGGTTTTTCTAAATTCCCATTGAAGGTCGGCACAAAACTCCAGGTTCTGAGACGTCATTTGTTGCCGCTTCGGGACCCCTTCCGATGCGCGGGCAGTGAGGACGCCAAACGCACCGGTCGGAGACTCGTCCCAGCCGAGTGCTCGTCGACTCACCTCTTCCGAAGATGGAGCGTGCTGCCTGTAGACTGGCTTGGTGTCTGCAAAGCAGTTGAGCAGGAACTGAACCAGGACCAGCGGGTAGTAGGCCATGTAGGTGCCAAAGAAGAACGCCTGCCCCACACGCTCCTGCGCGCAAGGCGTCCAAGCAAATTAGCAGACGTTCTTCGCGGAGCCCTTAGCAGCTGGTTAAATCGTGGTGCCCGCTCCTTCCCAACAATTGGTCCTGTCAAACTTTTATGAACGCAAAAGGTGTTATGGGGCCGCATTCCGTGAGAGGAGAGACACATCACACTTGACCGACACACGAGTGAAGGTCATTTAAGCAATATAGCCCCATAGTGGCTACATTGGTCTTATGACCCTGACATCAGGGTGTTGCGCGACACTCTGATGCGCGACGATACGACGACACGTAATGTCACAGTTTGTTCGAAATACAATCTGTGCGCCCCCAAGTTCGTCAGATATAACCAAAAAATTCATATATTTTACTACAATGAGGCCATTCAATGACACCAAATGACGCCCTAATTTTGAATAATTCTGGTAACACGGAGCACTTAAAGGGGTATGGAAACGAAAACGGAAATATTAAAATATTCGTTTGAAAACAAGTCAAGCATGACGGACAATAACCGTGAATGATAATCGCACATTTCTATTTTGAACGCCTGGCTGTACTTTTCGTTCCAAACGGTGCACTCCAGCAAGCGCTCGAAGAGAAGCGAATGGACAGCGCGATGCGTCATGGGATACCGGCGCAAACAAAAAGAGAAAAAAAAGATTCCCCGCATTCGTGGCATAGCAAGGCTGGCATGGTTATGAGCTTTGCCGTTGGTGTTGTTGTCAGGGTTGTGGTGATGTCAATAGCGTCAACGCGTTACAGCCGAGCATTCGAAGTACCCGTGGGGTGACAAGCGTGTGGCTGGCCCAAGGAGCACGTAGCTTCCACGGCACTGTCAACTTAGGGGTAAAATTGAGGTGGGAAAAGCAACTTTTGTCCAAATTTTGAGCGACGGGCTAACCATCTAGGGAGAGAATGGTTGTGTCCGGGTACCCAAACAAGGGACCGAGCAAGAGGGGAGACCCTCCTTTCAGTCTTCTTGAACTGTGTGGTACAATGCGCGATTTGTGAGTTGAGGAGGAAAGCTAAGAAGGAAAATGTTGAATTCCAAAGAGCGGCACGGCTCCGATGGAACTTGCAACTTCATGACTACGTAGCAAGTTCCTCCCAAATAGGCTCCGTGAATCCTATCTAACCTGGTTTCAAAGTAGGGAAAATTCCTAACGCGTATTGTGAGTGTCATTTGCGAGCATTCTACCTCGCTTTTAATTAAAGCGCCAATCACCCGTGCCAGTCCTTTTTGCTGCTTTCACTCTGTCGCTGCATTTTGTTGAACTTGTTTCGTTTTGCAGAACTTCGCTCAATGTCCCCTAGAAACTGTCAGGCATGTAGATTTTGGGGCAACGTATATCTGTGTCACGATGTGATGTAATGTTTAATAAAGATTACTCGCATCTCTTAATCATATACCAAGTTTTTGCATACTGTAAACGACTTAATTTTCGCGGGCTCAAATTTTCGCGAATCGGGCCAAAGCTGAAAATTTGAAATTATTTGCGGGTTTTAATTTTCGCGAATCGAGTGTACCTTCCGTAGCGTTCACACATTGCCCGAATTGTTCGCGGGACTTATTTTTCGCAAATTGTAGGCGATTCGAGAAATTTAGGTCCTCGCGAAATTTTAGTTGTTTACAGTATTTTTTATTTTTTCTGGCATGTGAAAAGAATCAATGGGAACTGAACATTGCTGGTACGGGGACCTTTGTGGCGTTCACATTGTTGTCCTAGAAAATACTTGTGGTGAGCTTCAATTAACGCACCAGTAAAAATTATTTGTTTTAGGTAGCGGGAGGTCGCTGCCCCAAAGGTCGTCGAACGTCTCCTCTGTACAGTACAGAGAAACTGGCAGGGGCGGGGATCAAGCACAAGACCTCCTGGATTCCGACTCCAAGCTTCGGTGCGCAAGCACCCCCGCTAGTACACTCTGGACTGGTCCCCAGTGGCAGAGTGTACTAGGGTGGGTGCTAATTCTAATCATCCCTAACTGGCGCCAATTGCTCCCGCCCTGCCCTAAGCAACAAAACAGCGGCACTCGCAAGCAGGGTGTTACAACAAAACAAAAACAAAACAGAAAAACAGAAAAGAAGAAGCTTTTTTTCTCTTTTTTGTGGGCGAAACAAAACGTTATTGAAGTGTTGATTGTTAATTTGTTTCAGAGCAAAACCGAAAAAACGTTTCACGTTTTTTTTTGTTTGAAGGGAAAGTGAGTATTTTGGTATTTGTTCCAAGCAGCGAACTGGGAGACTTCCGAAATTGCACGTGCCTCGAGCCGTTCTTCCTCGTGGTGTATTTTATTACCCAGATTCTTCAATTTTTTATTGTTGCAATCGGGAGTTTTAGGATAGCGTATGCAAAAGCTTTGCGTATGCAAAGAATGGTGTCATCGCCACTGCGCATGTGCCGAACGCTAACCGCATTGTGCGTTTCGCATGCGCTATTTTAGCATACATTATTTTTCGTAAATTGAGTGCGTACACAAAGAGGCTTTGCACTCCCACAAGGAGGATTTGTGGGGAGCGAGAAGTTGGCTAAAGCCAAGACGAGCACAGTTAGAAAATAGCAACTCCCAGGACTGCACCATGGCTGCCACCGCTTTGGCGGTAGCCGTGAGCGCAACGTTGGCAGCATCATCGTGGCTGCGATTTTCAATACAGGACGACATTGCACTCCTACGAGAGGTGAACATCACAAACAGTTTGAAAGACCCAGCAAGATAGGCAACATCGCCGCCAACTTGCTGCTTGCAACGCGCAAACATTTCTCGGCGAAGGTACGGTGTGCGAAGGTCAGTACACGAGAGCTCTCTTGCCGAGGCGACACAAGCAGACACGACCGGTTGACCGCTCACGTAAAATTCTCATATTTAAACAAATCTAAAAAGTTACTAGTCAAAAAACTTGTTTTCTCTCAAGTTGCAGCATTTCGTGCGTGAAATAAAAATCGTTCCTGTATCCCGGTGGCATTGCAAGCGCAAGACGCTTAGATTTTCCCGTTGCAGCAGAGAAACGCTATTCTAAAGCTCTCTTGTGTAGCACGTGTTAACGCAAGCGTTAAATTTAGCACTAGCGTGCGTGAAAATTCCTTACATTATCCTTATTCTTCCTAATAAGCACACACTTGCTAGAGATTTCGAATTACCTACTTTTTGAGGAAAATGGATGTTTTATTTTCCTCTTTGATTTCGGTACAGAATTTCCTTCGCGCAGAAACAGGAACCGTTGAGAATTGTTACGGACTATCGTTTTCTCGTTCCAGAGCAGAACGAGAACGGAACTTTTTTTTCTATGGAACGAATCGGGAACCAGGAACATTTTGTTCTGACACCCTGATCACAAGACATGCGGAGAATCAAGCGCCGACACCCCAAGCGTAGTTTGTCCAGTGCCTCCAGACATCCTGGGTCGTAGCACTAAGAAAGACGAAGCGCGATGGTTCTCCTCTGTACCAAAGGAGTTTTCGGTGACGTGGGGCCATCACTCAATTCAAACCACCGTTTGTACACACCGTAACCAAAAGTGAGAAGCGTAAAAACATCCCCCCCCTTTCCCCCCCCCCCCCAAACAGAAGTCTTCGCAGACTTACATTGGGTGGATGATACGACTCGTCGTCTTCGCCCGGGTCTGCGGCGAGGGCATGCTTGAGGTGCGACCTGTAGGCCACGAGGCCGCACAACAGCAGCAGGAGCCAGAAGAGGAAGAGCGTCCCCGAAGACCGGATCCCGCGCTTCTTGCCCGCGAGCAACAGCGTGGCGGCCAGCAACTGCAGTGGTGCCGGATTTAATTAAATTGTTGCCGAAATTGCCGCGCAGATTGTAGTTCAAATGCGACAGCATTTTTCACCGTCTCGTTCTGCGTAAATTCTAATCATATTATTTGTCGACGTCCACAAAGCCTTCTATCACGTTTAAAACCAGTTAACACAACAGTCTTATCTAACCGTCCACTCCCCGTGACCAACCGACGACCTTTGTTTTAGCATTAGTGCACCTTCGAATGTTTCGCTCTTACCATATGCATATAAACATAAAATGGATACAAACATAACACCCTTGGTAGCTGCATTTGCCGTTCCAAAGCCAATATACTATACCACATTCATTGGGCGCATTACCCCCCCCATGCATAATTGAATTGGGTATGTAGCAAATGCGTTTCGCCTGCATCGCTGCCTACAAACCGAGCCACAGACGTGTAAGTGCGTAGGGTTTGCTCGTGAAGGCAGTCGGATTTAAAGTTAATGCATTTTAATCCTGGAGATTAAGTCACAAGACACAGTATGTGCAGCATGTTTTGAGTTGTGTGTTTGAGTCGTTCGTCGTACGTGCAATAGGTACGACAAACGAAACTTGCCGAGCATCGTCGAAAACCCCTAAATCAGTTAATTTTAGGACGACTTGATGCACATGGGAAGCGCAGCGGTGTTGCAGTTGCCATTGTGCAAAAAAAAGCACAATGCCCGGCGATGCGGAAACTCAGATAAGAATATTGTCCGCATTTCCCAGGTGCTTCAAGTCGTCCTAAAACTAACTGATTTAGAAGTTTTCGGTGATGCTCAGCAAGTTTCTAGTTATACTCGCGGTCAGCTTTCTGTGGCAATTTGAAGAGAGGAGGAAAGCGCGTGTACAGCGGTTGGTGCACTTTCTCCCCTAGCATTGACTGCATTGCCACAGAAAGCTGACCGCGAGTATAGAACCACATGTGTATTTTCACTAATTAAAAGTTAATTCATATGTTTTATGTAATTAGTTCTCTAATTAGAATTTTTTTTTTTTTTTAATCTTTGATGTCCGCTGTGGCTGTTAATTTGTTCCCAAAAAGAGGGGGCTTCTTGTGTTTTTGTTTTTTATCAACCACCCTGTTAAGAGTTTCTGGAATTATTTGCAAAAATGCTCTTTCCAAGACACACTCGGCCCGGGGGACAAGAGAACCTTTTTCGAGCCCACTCACTGTGTTTGAGGCTAGTCTCTCACCGGTGTCTCTGCTAACCCGAACCGAGTGGGCTGTTAATTGCGATAGACACAGCCTGTGTAACTGTAATTTCAGACACTGAAATGAAGACTTTCAAGAGGGACCGGCCCCTCTTGAAAGTCTTCATTTTATTTTCCTTACGCGTTCTGCATACCCTTTCTGTGTTATCTTCCAATGTGAGAAATAGGGCTGGCAAGTGCCTGCATTCCAGCGTTTCTGCTCCACATTTACAAGAAACGAAGGAAGGGAAGAACGTTGAACGACCCTCGAGGCGATTTTGAAAACAATGACAACTCTTCTCCCCACTCCCAGAGATAATCCATGTAGAGTCCTTCTAAGTCATCGCCAAAAATAGCTGTTCAGGTTGGGAACGGATCAGTTGGATCCATTCCTTTGCCCTGGTTTTGAAAAAAGGAAGCTCTCCCCAAAATGAAGTTCTCTCAAATTCTGTACTATCGTCCCAAGACGCAACTGCCGTAGACACTGTAGTGCTGCGTTATTTAAGATCTTTCTCACAAAAATCTTTTTTTTTTTCAGATAACGCTGCACCATGCGGTACATACAATATATTGATTGAATGTTAACACTTGCTAAATTTTATGTCCGAGTCCTGTTGTGTACATCGGTAAACACGTTATGCATACTTTTTGGCTAGCTTGTGTTGTAAATTATTTTCAAGAGCTAAGCACTCCGTAAATTGACACGGCTGAGCAAGCTGTGCCATCGAAACTCATCGTAAAATTTAAACAACATTCCAGTCGCATTAGTTCTGTCAAGCGTGTACCAAACGAAAATAGTTTACAGTTTGTTTTTTGTTTTAAAAGTGGTACAATGCTTTCTTAATGTCCTCGGGAAAATAAATATGCCATGAAATGCAAAGAACAATGAGAAAAGGCAAGAATTTAGCTGCCAGCAGTGTTTGAAATGGCACTTACGCAGGCTGCTTCTATCGAAATCAACAGCCCACTCAGTTAGGGTTAGCAGAGACGCCGGTGAGAGACTTAGCCTCAAACCCAGTAACTCAAAAAACATTCTCTTGTCCCTTGAGCTGAGTGTTTCTTGAAAAAGTGTATACTATGGAAGTGCTGAGGACATGGACAAGAAGTCAGCGAGCACTAGCATGACGAGATTCAGCTCATAATATATTGACAGGCAAAATTCATTAACACCCTATCCTCCCACGGCTCGTAATGCTTAAGATAGGACATCAATATATTATTATTACTATTAGTATTGTCAATATCTTTCAGTCAGACTTTAAGAAAGTTTATGCAGAATATACGCAAAGTTCCTGCTGCCCCATTCTGCCATCTTTGCAGGCTGCTGCTTAACCCTAACATTAAGCTGCTCCTCTCGTACATTAATTACTCATCACTGATGCAGGCTTCTCATCCATTACACTGCTCTTCAACCCATACACAAAGTTGTTCATCAATAACACAGGTTGCTCATCTGTTACACTAAGTTGCTCAACCCCAACATTAAGTTGCTCATCCCTTACACCTGTTGATGATACATTACACTGCTGTTCAACCCTTACAGTGAGTTGTGAAATCCTTACAATACGTTGCTCATGCCTTGCATTGAGTTGTCAAACCTTTCCATTAAGTTACCCATTGCTTCCACAGGTTCCTCATACACTGTTGTTCAAACCTTACACTAAGCTGTCCAACCCTTGTACCAAGTTGCTCATCCCTTACACTAAGTTGCTAATCCTTCACACTAAGTTGCTTATCACCTACACAGGCTTCTCGCCCGTTACACAAAGTTGCTCAATCCTTATGTTAGGTTGCTCATCCATCACACCATTGTTCAACCTTTATATGGAGTTGCCTATCCCATACATTACGTTCATCATCCCTTACAATAAGTTCCTCACCCTTATAAGTTGCTCATTACTCAATTCGTCCTTTACACCAAGTTCCTCAGTCCTTATATTAAGTTGTTCATCCCATACATTAAATTGCTCAACCCTTACATAACTAAGTTAAACAGTAGGCTCCCAATAATTCGAACTGGGATATTTCATACTTCTGGAATGTTATGGCCTCAGAATTCAAATTTTTCAAAAAAGACATTTTTTAAAAAATGTTATGTTTATGTTTATTAACTTCCAAAAAATGGTTTCAGAAAGTTTCATTTATAAACATGCAGGATTTATCTCGCAATAAATTATTTTCGACTTGTCGGCAGCCCTCAAGTCAGCAGGGAGCAAAGTTTTTGCGTTCTTTATTTAGCACTGCTTCATATTCGTTTAACATAGCCAGAACACCTCACCCTCATTGGAAGCGTCATTTACTCTAGGTTTAGCCCACAGAAGCTTTTTAAGTTTAAAAGTATCAATGGCCAGGAAAACACTATACATCCAAACGAAAAAAATCCTGAAAATTTGGTATGAGCAATCTTATTGGATGAAACCCGAAATAGGGTTGCAACTGGTCCTGCCCGGTGGCAGGATATCTTCAGTAACACCCTTCCACAGTATCTTTCACTTCAGATCATATTTCTGCTTTGCTGCTCTTCCTTAGTGTGATTTGCCTCTTAGTTCTTGCCAGTTTATCTATCAAGGAATGCCTGCTACAAACGTTAGCTTGCCTAAAAATGACACAAACTGGTAGCTATTGCCTGGGCGAACAATGAAGTCTCAAAAAGAAAGGTGCTAACAATGCTCCAGGTGAATTTTGCCTACCTTGGACTCATAGAAAAGAAAGAAACCTAAAGTTTAAACTTCAAATGCATTTTTTTCAATTGCACTTCTTGGCAGGAAATGTGGTATGAAGAAATGTATCATTTGACACTTTGAAAGTGTGAAGATTTCATTCAGTGGTGTCCTGGACTGAAATTTCCTGAGGAACAAGTTAAGGTACCCATAATCTGAAGAGGCTAAATTCTCATGACAAAAACTGAATATTTTAAAACACAAAAATTTGTTAAAATCTTTTGCTCTTTTTGGGTGCTATTGTTTTTCTCTAAAATTGCAATTTCTACAGTTAATTCTTACCTTAACTTGCACTATGGGTATTCTACTCCACAGTAAAGCAAACATTTTGTGGATCGCAATTATTTTTTTTAAATACATTTCCTAATAAAGTAACTTTTTTCTGGAGCTTGTTAAGCATAGTGTGTTGTAGAATTGGCCTACAAGACTGAAACTCTCGATGTCATCAATCCTAGTGGAGTTCAATTCACCCTGAAAGTTTGAATCAATTTGAGGAAATGGTTCAAAAGTTGACCTTCCAAGATCCAAACAAATTTCAAAATTTTGATCGTCCCGTTATGTTTTTAACGTATTCATAAGCCACTTAATACGAACGGCGTTTTCGGGTAATTCATACATTTTATTCTTGCAGCCCAGTTGAGTGCGCTTCTTTCCAAGCACCGGTGCACTGCAGAGAACCAACAGTTGCGGGTAGTGCTTCCATGGGAGTTCCTTCTCCGCAGTGTTCTGGCACTCTGTGAGAAGCGCACTCAACGGGGCTCAAGCAGGGCGCACACGTGAGCTATGAAAACGGGCACCACGCAGAAATTTCCAGGGCAACTTTCACGGACACTGTGACGTGGCAGCACGGCATAGGTCCAGGTCACAGCGTCTGTGCAAGTTGTTATGAAAACTGCCGCATGGTGACCATTTTCATCACTCATGTGTCCCCTGCTTAATTGTCCACCTTGGACAACTTCTTGGCCTGATGAACACACTTCATTCTGTTTTGAGTTGTCATGTGCTGTCTAAACAGTCCATGATAAACATTTTTGAGAGATAAATAAACTAATGTTTCAGGTGTGGCATACCTGCTTATGATCAGTAGGCCTATGTAGAGGAAATCATCAAATATCTGCTTTGTTCGTGTAGCCATTCATATGGCAAATCATAATTTTATCTTGCATCATATTTAGATAAATATCTGATAATTCAAACGAAATTCATGGCTTCTTGGAGTTTGAATTAAAGAGTCTACTGCACAACCCTTACACCAAGTCACTCATCTCTTTAGGTTAATTACCATTTATACAGGTTGCTCATACACAAGTTACTCATCCCTTATATTAAGTTGCTCAACCCTTACAGTAAGTTGCTTGACCCTTAAACTAAGTTGCTCATCCCTTACGCTAAGTTTCTCGACCCTTAAGGTAAGTTGCTCGTGCCAAACAATAACCTGCCTAAGCAGCAGACAGTGATAAGGCAGTGCAATGAGCGTAACATGCAAAGCTAGAGAGACGGGTACTTACAAAGGTGGCCAGCTTGAGGAAGGGTGTGTAGAAGTAGACAGAGGGCAGGGCCACCCCTTCCGAAAGAGCAGCAGTGGCCCGCATAGCTGAACTCAGCCAGGGAAATCAGGAACAGCGACAGCGTTATTAACTGCACGAAAAAACAGCAAGAGTCCCGTCACGCAGGATAAAAAAATTAAATTGTCTCAGTTGTGATTTGGCTTATCTTTGTTTGGAAGGAAATAGAGTATTCAAAAGCAGAAAGATAGATGGGAGTATGACCATGACCTCATGGCCTTAATTGATGGAACTCTGACCTTGCATTTCAACCTTGGGGCCCTCCAACAACTGCGACCATCAATGTTAATTATAAGGCTGGCGCATGCCGCAACTGTACGGCCTCACTTGCTGCAACATTCAAGCTAAGGGGTAAGGCAGGTACAGGTTCAAAATACAGGGTGTCACAAAAGAAAATTTACACGGTCTTTTTTACCGCAAAAATAAACTAGGCATCGCCGAACGCTCATTCTACGCCCAAAGGTAGAGCTAGAGGTCACAACCAGATGCCAAAGTTTCAGCCCGATCCGATAACTTAATCAAAAGTTATAAGTGATTTTCTGAAAATTTCAATGGGAAAATGGAGCCCATTTTTGTGCGTTTTCGGTTTCCCCATGTGTTCGAAAACTCCGTCGGCCGCCATTTTTCTATGAGAGACACGCTCGATTTTAAAGTCATTTTTTGGGTGTGCCAAGTCATGTAGAACTTGGCACTTGCGTTATACGTGTCGCTTAGACATTGCTTCGTCATTGACCCTAGTTTCGTGGCTCAATGGCGGCAATAAGAAGTTTATGAATGCATTGAAGCGGAGAGATCTCTGGTACAGTGTTCAAGCCAGCGTCCGTCAAGGTCAGAGCAGATGCTCCGAGCCGAGAGAGAGCGTGCCTGGGTGCCGTGGGCACGAAACACTTTTTTTGGGCTTCATGTTTCTTTTTTTCTTCATTGCGCCGTCTGGACGGCGGAGACGTTGTCGGCTGAGGCTACTTGGGTGCGTGCCAATAGGACTTCATCTGGTCGATCGCGTCGCAGCGTTCGTCACGCTGCGTGTCTTCGCCTATATATATATATCTTTCTCAAGACTGAGGAAGCCTAAGCTAAAAGGACATTTGCAATGACAAATTTTGTCCAGTCACCTTCATTGCAAGAAAGTCCCCACCACACTAAGCCACCTTTTTCTTTTACCATGTATGACAGCTTCAACTAGGGTGCTTTATAAAAAACTGTAGAGGCCTTCCACTTACTTCCACTTCACGTCAAGATGAAGGACCAGCGAAGCGGTTATCTTTACGACGTCTAGGACAGTGCCTCGAGGACGACATCAAGGACGACCTCGAGGACCTTTCTCTAGGCCTCGTGCTCGAAGTCGTCCTAGAAGTTGTCCTTGAGGAAGTCCTCGACGTCGTCTAGGACGATTGCAAGGACGACCTCGAGGACGACGCCTAGGACGACCTCAAGGACGACTTCTAGGATGACCTCAAAGACGATGCCTAGAGATGATAACAAGGGATCAGGACCTCACTATCTAATAACGCTGATTGCCCCCTCTTTTTGTTTTTATTCATTCATACTTGACCCCTCTTTGTTTTTATTTATTCATACTTGCCACGACCAATGGGGAGTTTTCTGTCGACATGTGAGGACGCATTTTTTCCCAGACCCTAGCGTATAACAGCTTCGCTGTAAAAAGTGTAGCCTTGATCACACGTTTGTCACCTTGACCTTTGACCGTATAGTATGGCTTGGAAACTCAAGCTGTCGCTCGAGTTTTATACTTCAATGCTTCTAAAACTCGATCATCTTAGGTCATTTTTACCTCAGCCGGGTAGCACAACCTTAACTGAAATGTTTAAAAATGGCAGCCACAATCACATGCTTGAAGCAACTTTGACCATGACCAGATTGGGCCATCCTGAATACAAGGATTTAGAACTATAGCCTTAAACAACACATTAACCACAACCAAACAATACACACCAGCAACCCTGCACCACAGAAGGGAGAAACTGCCCGTCTCTTAGTATATTTCAAAACGCACTCTAAATGATGGTGTCACCTGACGTGTGACGTGACACCGTGACCTGGGATCACGGCGTCACATGACATCAGGTCACGTCATGTGACACTTAAAGGTCACTTCTCCGGTACTTCTTTGAGAAATTCAGCATCACAACAGAAGTCGCACCTCGATGCGCGGCAAGGCCTCAACTTGAGGGGTGGAGAGCAAAACACCCACCAGCTTTGCAATGTTCAGCGCGGTCCACGGTATGAGTCTGCTGGAGCTCTTGAGGAGCAGGTACGTCTCCACTGGGGCAAACAGCCAAAGGAAGCCACAAGGCACCCACATCAGGATAGTGTCCTGGAAGCAGACGCTCAGGTCCGGGTCTGTTGTGTTCCATGACTGGTCAAAGTCCTGAGAAGACAAGAAACAAAAAAATTGCCCCCGAATTACTCCTTCGGGGAGTGACACTAGAGAGCGGAGTCTTGCAGTGGAGGAGTAACTTTTAGGGGTAAAATAATTATTTACTCCCCCGTCAACCAATTCAAATTCAGTCGGAAAAGCAACAAAGCTGCGGACCTTCGAGTGACGAGCGTTGTTTGGGGGTCTGTCTGCAAACTACAAGCAAGGGGCGGCCCAACATGCCTCTGCCAGTCAGAAAAGATTAGCATTGTGCCATCATATTGGGTTCCATTGCTTTTCATGTTCCGCACTACCAAAACTCACAAAATAATCACCAAAAAAGATGAAATACACGTGAAGATAGCTACCAATGATGTTGGTCGTGCGGGACAGTGCCTTCCAAAAATGCCGAAACTGGGAAGCAAGGCCAGGGAAGAGCGTGCATCGAATGATGGTTTATCTCATGAGGGAGTAAAATGTCAATTGAAGAAGAGAACAAGAGCTTTACAAGCCACGCAGAAATCGTATGAATTTTCGTAATGTGCAAAAATGTTTCCACACCGTTATTTGAAAAATACACATCAGCCTCGCATTTATCGCACAAATATCTTAGATACGCTTCCAACAAAACCGCCTCTACTAGCTCCAAGCAGTTTGATGGTGTGAAATGAACGCTGAAAAAGCTCATGTCACAAAAAAAAAGCAAAATACTTCTCTTTACAACATGTGACGTGACCGCACTGGAGAGCGTGGGAAAATATGAACGATGATTTTGGCATCACCTCCATTTCCCGTTTTCTCAATAGCTACTTCGAATTTAGAGGTGATGAATAGCATGCCGGGAGGAGTGAAGCCTGGGTATTCCGAAAATGTGTTTATGCTCGCCGAGGTTTTTATCTGAACATGACATATGAGAGCCCAACTACCCAGAACATAATTTGCGGCTCGAAATTAGTTTTCTTTCCGCCCGAAAACAGCCGATTGAGAATTGGCCCGTTTCAGTCACTCTCATACCTCTGCAAACCTCACTCATGAGGGCCCTCACTCACCCTCACTCACCCTCATCTTCACAGGTGAGGTGAGGGTGAGTGAGTTTCTGAACCACGAAAATTCATGAGTGTGAGGGTGAGTGAGGGCTGTGAGGGCTGTGAGGACCGTGAGTGTGTGAGGGCGGTGAGTGCGTGAGGGCGGTGAGTGCGTGAGGGCGGTGAGTGCGTGAGGGGTGTGAGGGCCATGAGTGCGTGAGGGGCGTGAGGGCGGTGAGTGTGTGAGGCGTGTGAGGGCCATGAGTGCGTGAGGCCTCCTTCAGACGGAGCAACTTTCTCAGCAATTTTGGTGTTGCTGGCGGGTTGTCCCCTTGCTTTCCCTACATCGACACGAATTACTGAGATCGGGTCCGGCTCAAAACTGGCGAGCAACTCGGAGCAATTTGAAGTCGTTTGAAGCGGCTGCATCCTATCAGGGACGCAATATTTTCACGTAATACCTCGTGCCGGTGATGATGACAACAAAAGACTTGGTTATGGTTTGAAATTGATCGTTTTTTTAAATAAACTGTTTCAGAAAGATGCATTAGTATCCTCAACGAGATTTAAATGCATAAAAACCCGTTTATAGCGCGTAATTGTGTGTCTAAAGAGTGCAAGAAAAATAAATTTCCTGATGATGATGACAAATTGCAGCAATCGGTTGCTGCGTGTGAACGCGGGCGGCCCGTGTTTGCTGGTGTTGCGACGTTAAGTTTCTGGACGAAATTGTCACATCTGAAGCGGGCCTGAGTGGCGTGAGGGGTATGACTGCGTGGGGGCTGCGAGGGCAGTGAGGGGCGTGAGGGCCATGAGTGCGTGAGGGGTATGACTGCGTGGGAGCCGTGAGGGTGGTGAGGGCCGTGAGGGCCATGGGTGAGTGAGGGGCGTGAGGGCCATGAGTGCGTGAGGGGCGTGAGGGGTATGAGTGCGTGAGGACCGTGAGCACGGTGAGGGCCATGAGTGCGTGAGAGCCGTGAGAGTGGTGAGTGAATGAGGGACGTGAGGGCCGTGAGGATGAGTGAGGGGCTGAAGGTGAGTGTGACTGTGAGGATGAGTGTGAGTGAGGAGCTGAAGGTGAGTGTAGCTGTGAGTGTGAGGGTGAGTGAGGGGCTTAGGTGAGTGTGGCTGTGAGGGTGAGGGTGAGTGAGGGCGACCTAAAATGCCGACCTCTGGTCACTCTCACTCTCTTTTTATGATCATGTGGCATTCAAACTATGTATACCAAATGTATTCAAAGGCATGGGTCATCTAAGGCAAACATTCAATATTAAAAATAGAAAAGAATATGAACCCCATTTTTGTGGCCTCCAAAAAACTGCAAATATGTTGATAGAAAAAGAAAATGTTGCAGAGATCATTGGAAGTATGTGCATGTGTCATTCTCAATGTGGCGACGTACCGCAAGTTGGACGAAGTGATGGCGGCGCACGAGGGACCAACATTGCAACGTATGTGGGGCGCTACTTTGTACTTTGGAACTGTCAATCGTGGTACAGACCAATCGATCTTTAAGCACAGAACATCGAACAGAATGGATATAAGTATGTAACAACCGCACGACAAATGGTGCACGCAACTTTGTTGTCTGCTACACACGGCGAAGAAGCGAAGAAAAAAAATGTGTTCGGGTGTAGCCACGTGACTTGCGGCCATGAGCTTCCGGGCTCGTGTTTCGGTTTCGAGCAGTTGAGTCTTCGGCTTTATTAAAAATAAACGCGACTCTGCAGCAAAATATTGATTGGGTAGTCTCCTGACACCATACTGAATCGCCTGGAGAAAAATAAAAAAACACATCTTTGGGGGGTGTCGTGTTCCTTTAACGTACATCGAGAACACCCGGCGGCCATATGTACAACGGCATTTCCCCAAACATCCAGAAATAACCGCTTCGGCTCGAGATTGCACGCGTAACACATGACGGCGGTCGGCTTAAGTGCCGGCTAAACGGCCACGCAACAGCCGAAGGGCAGCCGAAAAGATAAGGTGACCAAATAACCGTGCCCCAGTTCCGAGCTACGCAGGACTGGGCCTTCAGCCGTCGCCCGGTTTTTGCTCGGAGAAAAAGGCGCACGGTGCGCCACGCGCAGAGACAATGGCCTGGCTTTCGGAAGGTTAATCGAACGAGACTAGGCGGTAAACATGTTTACAGAGCCAGCTATTGTTCGGCAAGAACACCGTCGGTGTCTCAGGATAGTGGGTGTCCCGCAAGGAGAATGATAACAAAGTTACTCGAAATCATGAGTGGACCATGATAAAAGAGGTCCAGAGACAGCCGACTGTAGTTAAGAGAAGAAAAAAGGTGCCAGCATTGATGCCGTGCCTTAGAGTTCATGATACCAAGGCTAGCGGAGGGGAGATGGATAACTCTCTCCCTTGCACAATTATCTCGTGACGGCATGGGGACATTTCTGTGACTCGTGCTTAAATGAGTGAATTAACCGTCCTAAAGGGATAACTACCTTTTAGTTATTCCTATACACGACTCCAACGAACTATAGGGGGCGCGCTGGTCAGACAAAATGGCGGGCGAAATGAGCTCATTTTCGTCATTCAGCACGTGGACCACCATAAATTTCTTGCACTGCAGCGTAAAATCAGTGTTACAAATGAAAGCAAAGCGATTTTTCGATTGTAGAAACCTTCTTCTAGTCAGTGGGTAGGAATGACAAGGCGGAAGCAACAAAATAATTACTGGAAACGATGTTTGTTTCTATGCTGCCTACGAGAGCCAAGCAGCAATAGCAGACGAGAGTTGAAACGACCTCCTCTCCTGGGCTTCTCGGCGTTGCCGCTATGCAGCGTCGGTTTTGCTGGAGTCGCCAATACTCTCCACACGGTGGAAAGTGGGGAGATCTTTAACACCCCAAAATAGACCACATGTAAAAACATGAGGGCTGTTCTTATTTTCTTTCTTTTATTTTATAGAGCCAGTTTTTACAAAATAGAAGTACAGATAACAACACACTGTCTTAAAAAAAAAAAAAATTTTAGTTATTAATGATGCAAAACAAGTTTAACAAATATGAACCCATAAAGTTATCGAGCTCCCATATAACATACTCATTTTCACCTAAAGAACCGTAGTAAAAAAAGTCTGGCTTCTTGTGGAGCATTGCTAATTACCCCCCTTTATGTAGAGCAGTGGTTCTCAAATGGGGGTCCGCGAAGCCCTGCCTCATCAGTCAAGCCCGGCAATAAAAGTTGTCTTTTTGTCAGATTGAGCAGGTACATTTCAATTTCCGGGTGAATTTTCTCGTATGTATGTCAGTAAGAGAGGTCTACTTTACGCTAGCCCTTACTTATATCCATTTATTAAATCATTATCATAATTAATCTATACCTTTGCTTTCCCCTCCCTACGAACGGGGTCCTCCATCATCTCCGCCGATCCACAAGGGGTCCGCGAAACATTGATGGTTGAGAACCACTGATGTAGAGAATTAAGATTAATGTACCGCGGGCGTTCTCAAACTTTTTCGTCCCAGGGAACCCCAGCAAGCCTCGAAGAGTCCGAAGGAACACTCCTCCCCCCCCTTGTTGCCAACCGAAAATACTGGGCAATAAAGGCGGTCAGATAGTGAACAAGAGTTTATTGCACTGACAGAATAGGACAAAATGGAGGACTACAGACAGAATAAGAAGGCAGCGGGGTTAACCTGGGGCACAATGTAAAATATATATACATATTAGTGCGAAGGGTGAGGTTGCTTTGTCTGTAACACCAACTCAATCCATGGCTCAGTTTGTGGAAGGTTAAACAAGGGGGGAGGGAGGCACTGCAACTTGGGTGCTTGCGGAACCCATGAGACGAGCTCGCGGAACCCCTGTGTTCCGCGGAACCCAGTTTGAGAACCCCTGATGTACCGTAAACTACCAGGGGAGCACCCACCCTACTTTCACTGAAAACTGGGTGAATCTAGAGACATGGGCACTTGTCCTGTGAAATTGGGTGCTTAATAACTTATGCGGAGCAGAAGTGTGTCTGCTTCTTGCACACGGGTTGCGATGATGTCAGAACGCCAAGCTCTTATTGGCTGATTAAAAAAAAAAAATAGTGGGTAGACCTCAAGGCATCTAGCAATGAGGTCTACCCACTCTCCTTCCAATCAGAGCCAATCAGAACTCGGCGTCATTCTGACGTCACCGCAATCCCTGCGCAAGAAGCAGACGACTTGCTCTCCGCATAATTTGCAGAATTCCCAAGTTTGAGAGATGTTAATAGTGGGTGCTTGAATGAAGTGGGCGCTTTCGTGCGGTATTTAATGATAAGTGCTGTTTAGATTAGACATGCATTATCCCATACCAAGACGTACACAATTCAAAAGCCCAAAAGCATCGCTTCTTTCTCAGACAACCAAATCCTGTAAGAACTACTTCTTGCGGTGTAGGAACAATGTGCAAAACATCCTTTTTCTTGAGGTGAAAAAGGGTATACAAGTAAACCCAATAGGCATATTGATCCTGAGAAGAATTTGTTGAATGCTTTTAAATTCTAGTTTTTTTTGTAAGTTGCCTGAAACATTTGTCAATAGTCCAAGCGCCTCTTTATTTGTACCTGACCCTGCCTCAAATCTGCTGCTGTAATGTCCTACTGAGTATTACAATTCAAAATTTCTGTTTGTAATTTGCTGTTTCAAGATCTTCTGCGTATTATGATTGTGGCTCCTTCCTGATTTTCTACCCAACTCCTGCTTTGGCCAGTGGCTGGCACTGAAAGACAAGTGAATGAAATCAGACAAATCTGATTTCTGTGTTGTTTCTTTTAAGCACGAGTTCACCAAAGTGAAAATATTATTTCACGGTGCCTTTCAACCAGCTGGGAATGAAAAGCCGCAAGCAGCCAGATATTCCAGACATTGTTCCAGGCTGCCCATAACATATGCAGCGAGTTTCATTTCCTCCAAGGAAAGATAGTGCAAAACTGCATTAGTCATTCCCTGCAATGTTAGGTTGAAGGAAAAGGCCCTGATTTCCAGTCAGGCAGGCTTGCACTGATGATGCAAAGCCTTTGAGCGTGGCCTCTAACAAAGAAAAACAAAATGGGATATAACTACCATAGCACAATTCATATTCGGCTAGTAGAGAAGCAGTGATAGTTCTGTTATCAGGTAACTGGAAAACCACTCATAACAATCAATTAACTATACAGGAGAGCTTTAAGATGTTTAATAACACTGCTGGAAAGCCATTAAGTGCTCCTCAAAAAATTATGAAAATTTAGCAAGAAAGTTATTGGAAAGTTTAAGCAAAACTATGGGGAAATAAAACTTATCAAAAAGGCAGAATACTTTTTTTTATAATGAAGGAACTGCAAAACAATTACGGGACTATGAAAAATCAGTTGACACCCAAGAATTTTTCATTCTTTTTTCAGTTCCCCGTTAACTCAACGTACAACTAAACTTCATCAATACTTTTGTTTGGAACAAGTAGTCTCATTTGACAAAACCAACATGGACTTCCAGCCTCCTCAATTGTTTTTGTGTATTGTCTTTCTCAGGTTCCCCAATTATTTTTTTTTTTTTCGGTCATTTATCAATCAGTTTAAGACCACATAAATAGCCACTTCTTTTTTATGCTGCTCACACGGGCAACATAAAGAAACAAGCAAGCACCCTACCAAAAACCTACCATGCCTCTACAAGCTAATAAATTATATTTGCATGCCACCAGGCCTACACCAAGCAACTTTGCGAAGACATCAAGAAACTCCAGGAAAAAATATATCCGTAGCTAGATTATTATTTTTTGCTACATTTCTAAAAACTTCTTCACCAGTAAAACCTGTTAAAACGGAGGTTCGGGCGAGTTGGTTGTTCATGACTGACAAGGAAACAGCGCACCCTCAAAACAAGCACTCTAAAGTTTTCATGCACACAAAAGAAACCCTAGTCCACAAAGAAAGACAAAAACGAACATTGTAAATATAACCAAGAGTTGTCAGTCAGCGCTGTGTAAGTGGCTCTTTCTTTTGCGTGCATGAAAACTTTAGAGTGCTTGTTTTGAGGGTGCACTGTTTCCTTGTCAGTCTTCACTAGTAATATTGATGAGTTCAAAAGCAGTGCTACAAATAATCACCTGCATTCTTTTTGGTCTTTTATCTCGTGCACGTGCACCCCTCCTAAGTAAAGCCTGCCAACTGTTCAGGGGCACAATAAACAGGAACTGATTGATTAATCGATCGATGCCGGGGGAGTGCCCACCCACTCTCACTGAAAATTGGGTTAATCTAGACATAAGCACTGGTCCAGTCAAATCGGCGCTTAACCCCTCGTCTACTTATTTTTTTCGGCAAGAAACATACCGCAAAATTATATATTAAAGAGGCATTTTACATTAAAATAAGACAGACATTTCCTCGACTTCCGGGTGTCATATCTTGCTCTAAATCAGGACCTCTGCTCAGAGTCCCACTGACGTGTAGACGCCGAAGTTAATGAAATGCTTGCAGGGTTCACATCGTTTTCATCATTCCTGTAATCAGGGGGGGGGGGACGGGGGGGGGACCCGCCCCCCCCCCCCCCAAAATTTTCCATTTTGCTGGAACCTCTTCTCCCCCTCATTCAGCATTTTGTCATGGGTCCGGAAAAAATTCATCGTCACATATGTCTTAGCATTAATACTTCGCAAAAAAAAGGTATTGTATCTCTTTGTCGGCTAAGGCGGACATCCGCACCAAAGCCACGTTTGCATAAACGCTCACAAGCGACTGCTTTTTTTTTTTTCTTGGCTAAATGAAGCATTATTTACTGTCAAGCAGCAAAAGAAACAAGCAAACTACCCAAGGTAAATGGAGCAACAGGGGGGGTTTTGCCATCTGCCAGAGAGCGTGCTAAACAAGCGCCGAAACCGAAACGAGAGTCACGCCCGTGGTCGGACTTTATGGTCCGCAAGTTGTGGCACAAGCGACACTCGTTATTAGTCGGCAAGAGGTTAACGTATAATTTGCAGAATTCCGAAGTTTGGAAAATGTTAATAGTGGGCGCTTGAACGAAGTGGCCGCTTCCGCGGTACTTTACAGTAAAACACTTCGAGCTTATCTTTCAGACCTCGCGCTTCTTAGAAGGGTGGCCTTTCCCTGCAAACCTGAAACAATCAAAACCTTTGCCTACAAAGTGAAACAAAAGCAAGGCCTGCAAGAGGACCTTTCTGCATCGTTAATGTGGATGGTACGTAAGCAAGACGCAAACGAGAATCGGTCTCCTAAACCGAATGAACAGCCAGTGTAACCTCCTCACAAATACCGCTCCTAAAGGTGACGAATTGAACCCACGAAACTCGGATGCATTAACCAACAGACGTAAAATGACAAAGGCCGTTGAAAGGAAGAAAGAAAGCATCGAGTCACCTACGTCCCAGCTAGTCATAAAGCATGCCAGAACAGCTGTTTCCACGAAACAGCTGTCGAAGAGTTTCCGGATGCCGGCCGAATGAAAACGTTTGCACAACGTTCAAGATAGCGCAATGCACGAGCCAGCGACAAACAGCTGCATACAAGAGTTTCGATCTACACACGAAAGAATAAACAAATAGGACGGAGCACAGAACACTACATGTTTCGAACATGTTTAAAATGAACCTTACCGACATGTACAGTTTTTAACAAAGGGCCTTGGGTTGGTCCAACCCCATCTTTTGTAACCGCCATCAAAGCAGCACTGCAGCGTCTCGGGGCAAAATAGGAGATGAAAAAAAAAAACGCACTCGAGAAATCGCCCTTGTTTCATATATGGAAAATTTATGTTACTTAGTATTTAGCTCATTTATTGCACTTTTCTGGGAACACTGCAAAGAGGCGGGGCAAATAAACGAGTGCCAGGCAAACATTCCCAATTCCCCCCTGGTTTTGGCCGCACGATAAGAGGGCACAGCTAGAGAGATGTCCCCCAGCGTTTTTCCGCGAGAATCAGACGCCCGGAAAATGAGTGAGAATTCGGAAACACCTGTCCTACGCTTAAAAAAAAGAAAGATTAAATGCCTTCTTTACCGCTTTTTGTTGTTCAGAACCCGCATTCCCAAGAAAATTGGTGGAGACTGACAAATCAACTTTCAAGCGGTGCATAAATGGAAACATGTGATAAGTAGCCTCCATAGGGGAAAAGGAGCAGAGAAAATTGACGAGTCATCGCTCTAAACTGGGGCATTTGTGGTCACGAATGGTTGAATGTCTCTATTAAATTTCCTAAAAATTAACTGTCTGGAAGAGTTGAGAAGAGCTGGAAGGGAGGAAAAAGGAAAATTACCCCTTTGCCAACTTGAGGAAGGTTGGCAAGTAACTTGCTACCCAGCTCTTGAATGTGAACATTTGACAGAAAAAGGGGAACATTACTTAACGAGATACTTCCAATTAAGCCAAGTTTGTACGAGCAGCGTTCCTCTCCTCTTTCTCTTTGATACAAGACAGAGAAAAAGATTTTCAGACCTGCTGAAAAACATTTTGCAGGCTGACCTCTTGTTTGATATTCCATAGTGTGCTACAGAATATTCTGTAGTGTACTACGAGATATACCACTGTAATCTAGCTACAGGAAGTCGCAGCAAGTAGTAGAAGTTAATGCCGGGTTATTACAACAGCTAATTCTGTCATTACCTCCAAATTCCCCTAAACTTTTGGCACCAGAGAGGCCAATAAAATTCAAACGATTCATGACAATTTACGAAAGTAACATCGATCCACATTATTAAACACAACTAAACGAAATACTTTCAGGGTGTATCAAAGCATGCTTCGCTATATTTACTACCACTATTTCACTAGATCGAACGGATCGTGCAGCTCGGGCTAGGTACCAGCACGAGGATTGCGAAAGTGATTTCCCAATGCGCGAGCGCTCGTGCGGATGAGAAGGCATTTTGAAGAGCTTTGCCATGGCTGCGCGCAGGTGTCTCTGCCTTCGATCACTTTGATGGCGCTTCCTACAACCGGGGGAAAAAAATAGACAAAGGGCGTAAAGCTACAGGTGAGCTCTGCTCGCCAACTACCGGTAAAGTTGCGTAATTATCCCGAACGAGGAGGAAGCAAAATTCGTGCTGCGGCCAGATAGAGAGATTTAAAGAGCCAGCCAACAACTACACCAGAAAGAGAGAAAGAAGAAACAAAAAACGCCGGGGTAATTTAAGAGACAAAGAAAAACCGCATGACAAAACAGTCGCTCTTTGGGTGAAGATCAGCGCGTAGTAGCTGGACCGATAGGAAAGCTCTCCAAACTCCAACCTTCTATCGAAGATAACTCTGTCGACCTAGTAACAAGCGGCCAGATAACCCCGGCATCTGTCAAGAATTGTGCCGTAACGGAGACGAGCGAGAACAATTAATGCGACAGGGTCCATGGATCTTTGCCTAAACCAATAATCTCAGGTGTCCAGTCTTTCCGATTGTATTTCGCACGGGGGACATTGCGTCAAGCTGAAATGACACACAGTCGGCTGCCTTCTTTTAAGGAACAAAAGCGCATGACGAGGCACTTAGTGGAACGATTCGCCTTGAACCAGGCGATTGGGCAAGCGCCGTCGAAACACGAAGTCCATTTCCGGCGAAATAGTTTTCCTAGAGCGATTTGATGCCGGTTCGGACACGAAGGGGAGGTAGTGTTCTATGCGCAAAGCACGCCTACCGCGCCGACGGAAAAAGCTCGAAAAGTATGCAAGCACGGGCCCTGGAAGGCCAGCGTTGCCGCGGACGCGAGAGATGTCACGTAAATATCGTCCTCCGTCTAATTTAAATGCGAATTGAATCGTATAAAGCGACTAAAACTCACCCAGAACTTGGAGCCGCAGAAATCGTCGAGCGGCACCGCCATGCTCGAAAGCGTGCTGCCAGTGTTGCCGCTGTGTGCTCCCCAGTCGCAGAGAGTTGCGTCAGAAACGACGGACTGTTCCGGCGAGTGAGTCACACTTTTTTTTTTTTTTTGTTTTAGATAAGATATCAGGGACTCGGCGTAGCGCGGTAGATTTCAGTAAATTTCAGGAGCCTTTTCTAGTGGATTGCTTGTTTCTTGCATTGTTACTGCTTTATTGTTGCCTTATTTCGTCAAGGTCGAAGCCTTGATTGTCTGGTAACGATGGTAACAATCTTTTGCAATCTTCCATTTTGTGCGGTTTCGATTCGAAAAAGCGTCAAAATCGATTCGAAATCGCCAAAATCGTCGCACACCTTTCTTTTTTTTTTTTTTCCCGGCCGAAAGCGGTTTTTTCTTGTTTCTAAATAAATAATTTGTTTGCTGGATTTTTCGAGTTGACAAGAATTGAACAACGTGAAACATGCAGCCCGTCATATCAATTTAAAACTTAAAAAAAAAAGTATTTTAAAAAAAAAAAATTTAATAGTAAAAAATATTATTAGAGCTCCGCGGAGCTTCACGAGCCGGGGGACCAATGAAAGAGCGCTGAAACTGCGGAGTCACGCCGTTCGCCATCTTTTTATGCGTGGTCATCCAACCAAGCCCAGACGAGTGTGCCTTTGGCCGTGCTCCAAGAATTTTACCCCCTTATTATAAAAAGAAAAACAAAAGTATGAAAATTGATTCTAGCCTTGGTTAGGTCCTGGAAGCTGCAATTCCACCAAAGCATAATACTGGCTACTTACTAATAATACCGCAAAAGTATTTTTTTTTCTTTCTTTTTTTCTTTATTTTTGCAGCGTTTTAGTGCACTTTTTACGGTTGGAAAAGCTCCTCGTTCTTCTGTTACTTCCTTTCTTTTTTTTCCCTTGCCTTTTATATCTATGTGCCAACGAGCTTTAAGTATTGCTGCGCTCGAAACTTCGGGTTTGTGTCTGGCATGTCCAGGTTTACATTTTTTCGCAAATATTTTGTCGGGCCCAAAAATTTCGTGATATGGAGTAATATATGTGTGCTTTACCACGGTGCGACATATTCGCGTGATCAATTTCTAAAATTAGGGCCGGCTTGTATAAGAACAGCGTCTTAGCTGAGATTTGGGTAAAAGAAAGCACTGTAAACGCTGTTGCGCGCAAGCGTCTTTTGAGACGCGGTTTGAGACCCGCTCAGCACGTGCGCTGGCTTTGGCAATGCTTTCTTTTCCCCAGTCTCAGCTGACGCCGTTTCTAGCAAGCCAGCCCACGTCCTTGCTAAAGTTACGGTCGTTTACAATACTTACCCAGCATACTCACTTTGACTTCGCTGATATTTCCTTGCTTGATCGTTGTTCCGTTTGTTTGTTTGGTTTTTTTTTTTCGTTTTTTTTTTTTTATAATTTAGGTGGTATGGAAGTTGTCAAGGTAATGTGTACACCAATAAGTGCGTTGTACTCCAAGTACTATTGTAACTGGGTTTAGGAAACTTGCAGTGGCGTCACGAGGGTCAGCGGCACCCGGGGCGGTAGCCCGACGCGACACCACCCCCCCCCCCCCCCCCCCCCCCGGCTCTCGTGGCCCGCCGCGACACCCCCTGAGCGCTGCACCCGGGGCGGTCCGCCCCCCCCCCCCCTTTGTGACGCCACTCGAAACTTGTACTGTACTTGAACTACATTTTCTGAGCATGTACTTGTACTCAGTGTTTTAAGTAGTAACTATACTGGATGCAACGTACTTGAAGTAAATCAAAGAAAGTACAAATACTTTTTACTCTATCTTTCATGATGCCCTTTCATATGCAGTGATATTGGTAGGCATTGCCACAAAGGTAATCGGGGGTGCATGACCTATTTTCGGAACTGGCGGCCAATATTGGATAAAGTCAAGTGACCACAGACAGTTATTACGAGAAATGGCGCCAAATTCAGAAGTCCCTCCGACTTCTGAATTTGGCGCCGTCAGCACTGGCTTGATTCACCCTAACGGCGGCCCCGTAGCTTCAACAACCAATCCTCTATACACGATAAGGAAAGAGGGACATTGAAGACAAACAGACAAGACAGGCTTTCGACTTTCAACAAAACGTTTACTGGCTCGACTTTGCCTCCTAAAGCTCGACGGGGGCGTCCGGGAGGTTGAGAGGGAGGGTGGTGGGTAAGGGAAGCGAAGGCCATGTGGCCCTGCTCGCAGCTATGCGTGCACGGGTTTACTACGGTTGATCGAATGCCATTTCATCGAAGCACGTTTTAGAGAATGGGCACGTTTTATAGAAGCACGGTTTAGAGAAAGCAGAGCCTCAGTTTAGAGAAACGCCGTTTATCGAAAAGGGGACGCTTTTTAAAAAAAAAGGCTTTCCTACTTCTCGCGTGTACCACTCCCGCTGCGCTCCCGCCGCTTCGCGGCGGCAGACTCCGGCAGCTCATTATAAAAGTGTTAACTCACCTGATTTACCCGTACACGCCGCTTCGCGGCGGCCGAATTCGCTAAAAGGAGGCTCATCGCCATTTTCTCTAAACTAGGTTCTCTATAAATTCATTCGATAAACGGGGGTCGGTAAAACGGCGTTCGCTAAAACGAGCTTCTCTAAACCGCATGCCTCCGCTCGTCGTTGCACGGCGTAAGGCTGCTGTGTGTCAATCGACACGTCGCCGTTACACGCAGGCCCGAGTGTCGACGGTGCCCTCTTGGGGAAAGGAGGGAGGAGGGGGGGGGGGGGGGGGGAAGGCAGGGAAGGGCGCGGAGAAGAGGAGGAGAATATGCGCTGGCGGTCCCCTTTTGGGGAAGGAAGGGAAGGGGGGGGGGGGGGGATGCGCGGAGAAGGAAAGGAGCCGAAGATACGGGAATTTTGACTTTTTTTATGTCTTAATAGGAACCCTCTCGTCCCGCAGGAAGCGAATCTCTCGGTCGGAAAGAGAGAGGGATGGGCTGGACAGGTTTGAGACAGAAGATTTGATATGTAGACTCAAGGATTTCCCTGCCGAATCGAGATTTGTGCCCGCCGAGAATTTTGGTTTTCGAGAACTCGGGGGTGCTCGAGTGACAGCTTTTGGCGTGAGCCACGACTGGATGAAAGGAGTCGGGAAAGGAGACGAGATCTCCTTGGCGTGCTCCCGGAGACGGTCATTCACGCAGCGCCCCGTCTGACCGATGTACTCGGCTCCGCACACAGGACACTATACACCTTCTCCCTTGTGCAGGGCCGGAAGCTCTGCGCGTGTCTTTTTTGTGCATGTGGTTGGGGGGTCTGGGTTGGTGACTCGCTTGCACATGCCTCCCAATTTAAATTTACATGTGAAAACAACCCTGGTACCGAATCGATGTGCAAGTGCGCGCAGTCGGTGTGCCGTGTTGTAGGAGTAAGGAATGCACGCAGGGCGGGCAGACCGGATCCCGGAGGGGGCCCT